>DVZL01008837.1:0-10063 GCA_018236625.1 Lasaia peninsularis | reverse complement strand
TTTTATATTAATATATTTATTATATTGTTTTTAGCATTTGTTGTTATAACGGCAATAGAAATATTATCTCTGAAAAATTCAATTTTCTACCTAATAAAGTTTATGAGATACAGACAGACGGACGGATAGTGAAGTGCTAGTAATAGGGTTCCGTTTTTATGGGTACGGAACCCAAAAAATATCCCAGTTCGCAGAGGTTTCGTTACATGGCATTGATACTAATATTATATTCTGTGGTGATCAGTAGCACTCATTATAATATATATTATCTAGATATACATAATCTATCTGATACCTCTGTATCGAAATAGTACTATACAAAACCAAACCTTAACTCCTTCTTCAAGCATATATTCGATAACTCTGGCACCAATTCCAACAGCGCCACCAGTCATCAAAACAACTCTGTCTTTCAAGTCGTACACCATTTTACAAAATGTATCAAAAATAATTTACTGTTAAATTGTAACACCGAACACGGACGTAGTCGTTAATATACGACTTATTATAATGGATGTAGATAACATACTCTCGCCTTACTTATAGCTTAGAGTTTATCGTGATAAATATTTATCTTTTGGAATACATAATACGAGTACTTACAAGTACTTTATAATGAGCAAAAATAATTGAAACGATGACAATCAAATAACGACATATTGAAATGAAATGAAAATAATTTAAATTAAAAACACATCCCTACTAATATTATTAATGAGAAAGTAAATCTGTCTGTCTGTCTGTTACGGTTTCACGCCTAAACCACTGAACCAATTTTGATGAAATTTAGTACAAAGATAGAGTTGACCGACTATATTAAGAAGAGGGTATGTTTTTACGCTAAATGTAAGATAAGTCGGAAAAATGTACCCTTTGAAAGCGGTCTGTGCTATTAAAATAATCCACAAGGGCGAAGCCGAAAGCGAAAGCTAGTAATTTATATTTATTTACAACCATATATTATACACTAAATAATTTATGAACATTAATTTACACCCGACTTATTTTACTCCTGTTTACTAAGTATATACTATAATCGGCACAGCGAACCTTCATCCCTATGACACTGACAGCTATTCCAAAGACACAACCTTGTAGTGGTGTCACCATCAAATAAGAATCGTATTGAAGGCGTCTAAAAATGCCATTTATTATTTTACGTAATTTAATGCCATTACATTTATATTCTGATGTAATTATAACAATTCTTAAAATTCACAAGATATTGTCACAATCTGACTTTTTACATACGATGTATCTTTTGCAGGACGTATGTCGACTAGGGCGGAAAGTATCGATAAACAAACGTCGATAATGGAAACGAATGCTTCTTAATGGAACAGAAGATTTCCTATCATACCATACATACTCTCACGATTGTATACCCAAGATAATTAAAAAAATAATTATAACAAAACGAAATAAGACAAAAGCTGTTTAACGTTTAATGATTAATTATTTCAATATTTTTAATCTAAATCTGATAATGACATCAATGTTCGCGTCTCTGACTCGGATCTAAACTGCAACTGCTGTCACCTAAGTTTATCAATAACGGTTAATCTACAATGATATCGTTTCGCACATCTCGATCCCAATCATCGTAGCCAAGTTAAATATGACTTTCGTGGTACTGCAAGTCTCTGCATATTGATAGATAACACTCTACTTTCTAAGATAGACAGCTTTAAATGTCTGGATTCGATGATAACAACTGACACTAATGTCGACAAGTATGTCAACTATCCCGTCAATGCCGCATGGCTTAAATAGAGATTACTGTCAAGAGTTCTTTGCGATCCTAAAATGCCAATTAAGGTCAAAACAAGACCGTAGTAAGACCGGCTTTGACATATGGCGCAGAAGGCTGGACTATGAAGAAAAACAAGAGAACTTACTACATACAAATGAGATGAGATTGCTGAGATTGAGATGGCCAGGAGTATGACTCTCTTGGATAAAAAACTCAATAAATTTATTCGGGGATCATTCAAAGTTGCTCTTATTGTAGACAAAATTAGAGAAAGTCCCTTGAGATGGTACGGTCATATCATGAGACGAGATGAAAACCATCATAGAAAGAAGGCCCTAAATATTCAGGATCTACCCAGAGGAAGAGGCAGACTACCCACCACCTGGTTAGCAAATGTGCTAAGAGATTTACAGCGAAGAGACCTCACAACGCAGACAACCCAGAGCAGAACTCTGTCCCGTATTAGGAGACCCGACCCTAGATAATCTAGCAACAAGGGCCGGAAATGATGACTTCTAACTCCAAAGCTAGATTAAAGTAATAGTACCTGGATGACCGAGCTTTGCTCGGTGTTTTTTAGTACATAATGTTTTTTGGAATTGTATTTGCTTTGGAAATTACTTAATAATCTTACCGCCATGATAATAATTATTGTAAAACAAAAATAACGATAATTTTACACAGTCACGAGTGTAATTAATTAATTTAAGTTTTTAATTAGAAACAAGTTAGAAGTACTAAAGTAAAAGTAACTATTATTATAATAAGTATTAAGTTCTAAAGCTCTACGACGTCTCCCATCTTGAAATCTCGGAGACGACTCTTCTAATCGCGAATCTCGGTGTTCACTATTTTCAGTAGCTATACGTTGTTGCGCACGCCGCGCTGCCGCAAATCTTGGAGACATTGCTCCCGCTGGTGGTCACTTTCAGTGGCTATACGTTGTTGCGCTTACTGCCTGAAATCTTGACGACGTTGTTCTCGCTGGTGGTCACTTTCAGTGGCTATACGTTGTTGCGCATACTGCCACAAATCTATGAGACGTTGTTCTCGCTGTTGGTCACTTTCAGTGGCTATACGTTGTTGCGCATACTGCCGAAAATCTTGGAGACATTGTTCCCGCTGGCGGTCACTTTCAGTAGCTATACGTTGTTGCGCATACTGCCACAAATCTGGAAGACATTGTTCTTGCTGGAGGTCACTTTCAGTGGCTATATTGTTGCACATACTGCCGCATATATTGCAGGCGTTTTTCCCATTGTTCATCATTTTCTGTTTGTATAATGTAGGTTAACTTTTGTAGCACATTCTTTTTGCGGCACGTGTCGAACGAGCGGAAACCTGATTATTTTCATGAAATTTTTCTTGTAGTGAGTCTTTACTGTATAAAGTTTGAGAAACACGTATGGGACGAGCGAATATTTTGAGACGAATCGCGGCTTCGCGAAGTTTAATTGTTCATCCACATTTTTTTCAAAGTCCTTTTAGGCATAACACGTTTGACAGTTTTGACTTACCTGACACTTCGTAACCAAAAATTTTTCGCCTCTGTGGTGTAACGGTACGGTGGTCGCCTGTTAAGACCGTTGGTCGTGTAAGGTCCCGGGTTCAATTACCGGGTCGGGCGATTTTTTTTAAATGTTTTTCATTTTTTTATAGGATAAGACAGCGAACAGGCACACGGCTCTTCTGATGGTAAAAAAAGCGTAGCCTAAAGACACCTAGACGTAGTAAGTGCATCACTGCCCTGTGTTCGGGCTGTTAGACCTTATGTGCATGTCTACCGGCTACTCTACGCTCCGAACCGGAAAACGACAAAGTCATTATACGCAATAGTGACAATACATATTCTAATATTATTACTACTTTATTATTTCATGTTATAATAATGAATAACATATAATCTAGTTGTACCTAAGTGTTATTTGTTGTAATTTATCAAAAAATGATGGCAGGAAGAGTCAAATAATGTTGAAAAAATAATTACTACACGCCAATAGATTTACAATTTTGTTAATGTGTTTTAAGCTCAATGAAATTTATATATAGAAGAATTGCTCGTTTAAAGGTTTTAGATAGATAGGTTATTAGTGATAATCTTTTCAATACAGTAGGAATTGGTTACCAAACGGACACAGATATTGTATCAATACTTTGAAGACCATTTATGTTTATTGATAAAAGATAATGATAAATCGATAGTACATACACACCTATACACTAGGTAGTACTAATATTACAGGAGATTACCCGAAAATTACACAAACAACAATAACTATTATAAGAAAATATATCTCGTAATATAATGTTTACTCTCGAAAATAAATGTTGATTACTTAGCGATAAGACCGCCCTTGCATAGCTTTGCATAGAATTATTATATGTTCTCCTAAATGTACATGTATTGGTGTGCAATAAAGATTTAATTCAATTTGTCCATAAATTTATAGAAACTAATCTTTTATATTATAAATAATCAACTTTTATTGATTAATGAAAGTAAAGATGATGAAAATATAGTTGATCAACAAAATATTAATTTACATCAGTCACATTTTTAATTTGATAATCAACTTTTACTTTCGCAGTTGTCTGTTTTTTAAGTAACGTTACTATTAAAAGAAAAATAATTCATTGAAATGTCTTTATTCATACTTATGGTTTCATGAAAGTTTCTGTTAAAATACTGTATGCTTTTTTGACAGATTCTGTTATATCTCTCACGGGCTGGTCGTATACTGATAGCCAAGTGCTTCCACTCTCCCCAATTTTGCATATTTCCACTAAAGCTTTAGCTGCGGATTCAACCCTGAAAGATAAAAGAAACCCTTAAAAAGTTAGTAAGTAAAGTGCAAACTTATACGTGTTCCGAAATGTAACAGTAAAACTGAAACCAACTATACTTTTTTAGGATATAAGATAATAGATGGTAGGGTCTTCTAAACTGAAATATGAGAATGGTAAAAATTGACATCGGGTCAGTATAGATAGCTAAATTGTTACTCTTTCTTAATTACTTAGTGAAACTCTTACTGGTGGTGGAGGGTACAGCAACATATCTGGGTAGGGACCCACCGTTTTACTTATTCCAGATGCCTTAAAGACGTTAGATTAGATCGAAAACAGCGCTGCACCACATTTGTGGAATCAAGAGGCAACAGTTGTCTTATACCATTATGAGAGAGTTGTATTATTTTATTTAATAAACATTATATCACAAAAAAAAGAATCCTGACTACAAGAATATTGCAAGTTACGTAATAGCTTTGTTGTCTATTTATTGGCTTTGCAATGGTAAATAAAATGGTACTCACTTTTGTACAGGTACCTTCTCAACCACACCATGAACATCGTAACCTTCTTCAAACGTACCCACCATACGTTTGCTGAGAAGCGCTGTATCCGTCGCCCCAAAACATATTGTCAATACGCGGACTCCAGTTTTATCGTAATATTCTGGTAACTAAAAGATTAGGAAGATTAGTCCACATGCTATTCCACACAAATACTTATTTTTTTAGAGTGCCTACGGCACATATTATTTATAAAACAAATTTGTACAAAATACGTGATTACACGTATGGAATTGTTCTTTTTTATAAAAAATCTTCGTCCGCTTTTTTATTTTATTATATATATAAAGCTATTATTTTATACATTTCCATAACAAAATTCTAAAATAAAAGTAGCCTAAACCTTTTCTTATTACATCAGTTGTCTGCCAGTAAAGTCCCGTCAAAATCAGTTCAGCCTTTCCAGAGATTAACGGGTTCAAACAAACAGACAGATATATAGACAAAGATTCTAAAAATACTATTTTGGTATATGTATATTATAAACATATATATGCATTCAGTAAAAAGCGATTATTTTAATATTGCATACAGACACTCCAAGACTATGTTAAAAGTGGATAACATATAATAATTTCGGAAGTTATAATATGGAACTAAACATTAGCTAAATTCTGCTAGATTATTTTGACGTAGGACGTTTGGTACGACCGACAAAACATAGACTACGCAAAACTGTTGGCAATGTCAAGGCAAGCTGTTGCAAGGATCTACCGCAGAAGTAAAGTGTTTATTAAGTGCTTCTCTATCCACAGTATCTCATAAAAATACTTACCCCAATACAATTGCTGAATTGCAGAACTGCACTCTTTGTAGCAAAATAAATAGGCAGTACTGGATCTTGCCATAAGCCAGCGATAGACGATATATTGACGACAACTCCTCCTTTCCCTCCTTTGTCTTTCCTCATCCATTCTATTGCTTTTAACGTCAGTGTCACTAGTGTAGTCTAAAATGAATCAATATTGTGAGCTTAATTTTTAAAAATAATTAAAATCATATGTTTTAATTGGTTTTCCTATTTGTAATCGTTTTTTCTATATTCACCTGACAATCGTAAAAATATGATCAGTCCATAATATATTCAATTACACAGACAGACATATCAAAAAGTAGTCTATATGTCGATTAATCTTAATCGATTTGTTATTAAGTTCCAAGTAACATTTTTAGGAAAGATTGTATTTTGCTTTACAGTAGAATCGTAATATTATATACATCGAAAATTTCTAATCTTTGCTAATTGAAATTTGGTGCTGTTCATGCGATAGGTCAGATTGAACGCCGCAACCAAACTGGTACCAACCACCGAGAGACTTTACTCTAATCTAGGTATAGGTTAGTCTAACTCATTTTGCAAAATAGCTCAGAATCAATGCAAATTAACTAAAACTATTAGAAGAGAAAAAGAAGTAGAAAGAGAGAGAAAATGAATTAGCCTATTCTGTTCCAAAGAGCTTAGGACCCGGGGAAAACTTTTTCAAACATACCACGTTTAATGCAATTTCAGTCTTATAATGAGTCAAGCTGTCGTTCATGATCCCGGCGTTGTTGACCACAATATCTATGTAACCGAACTCGTCCGCCACAGACCTGATGGCACCCATCAGCTGGTCTTCGTCGAGGACGTTGCATCTGTGGTACTTTAACTTGTTTTCACCAAATCTCTTTGTCAATTCATTTTGCAACTCAACACCTTTTTCTTCCAATATGTCAAGGAAAGCTACATGCTGAAATAAAATAAGTCACTTATGATATGTATAGACGTCGCCTATAAAGGCTAAAAGTGATAATGGTGTGTTGCCAACGTGAGCGGGGATTTTAGACCTCCTACACGTAAGATAGACTCATAGTAAACCCAGTATTGGCTCTAGATATGCCCAACGAAAGCACCATCTAGACTTTCGATGCAAAATATTTAAATACTTAATTAACAAAAATACAGTGTTATTATTGATACAAATATGTAATTTATAAAATATATTTATTTTGCAATAAAAAATATAAATTTTTATGTTTTATGATTGAATATCAGTCGCTTCTTTTTTCCGGGTGTTAATGTGGACACTATACATATAATAATTAATTGAATGTATATGTATGTGTATATGTATATATATGTTTATATATACGTATACAAAACATATACATAAAATACTCTTTAAATCGTATTAATCCCTCGAAAATTTAAATCTACTTGTAATAATACTTTCAAATTATTCAACAATTTACTATCCATATCGTTTTAGCTTAATATGCCGCCTTATCACAAATAATAATTATCTCTTTATTCAGCCATTCGACAACATGACGTAACGGTGCATTTGCTCAAAACAAAGCCGTCTAGATGTTACATAATTACAAGGGCGTTGCCAGCCGATGGCCCGGGGGGAAAGTTGACTTTACCTACTACCCATACCTACTTTTCTCATTTCAATTATTGGGTTTTTTTTATGATATTGGAAGGCAAACAAGCATACGGATTATCTGATGGTAAGAAATATACGTCGCCTATAAACACCAAAGGTGGGAATCGTGCATTGCCAACCTGAGGCTGAGATGGGAAGCCTCTTGCGTGAGTAAGTTCACCGGCTACCCTACCCTCCAAACCAGAACACGACAATGGCGAGCACTGCCGCTATTGTAGCAGGAATAGGTAAAGCGGTGGTACCAATCCGGGCGAGTCGTTGCAAGACTCTACCACCTAGTAAATTATTAATCCATATTAATAATTGCTTTGTATCATTGTATTATGTTCATCAAAGCCTAAATTAGTTCAGCTAAAAGGAAACATGACATGCATTGACTGTTAGGCGGCAGTACCGCCTAACAGTCAATGTATGTCATGTACGAAGTTCCGCCGCGGTACGAAGTTTTTTTTTAATCTTTTATTTAAAGGGCTTTTACCTTCGCAGGTATGCCAGCCCTGTGTAAGCTTAATAAACTTAACTTAAATCTTAACAAAATATCTAAATTTTTGGGATTGTGAGGTTCTACAAGAACATTTCCATAAAATCCTTTGCTGCACTTCCATTTGGTCGTGACAAAATACTTATTAATGCTCAAGTTACATTTTAATACAATTCATTGTCTACTTTTTATATTAACTTGTTCGAATATGGGTCCACAGTCGTACCTATTCCTGCCGCTCTTATGATACTATCATGTTCCAGTCAGGAAGCTGGGGTAACCAGTATACTTTCACATCAGACCGAATACCCAGGTCCCATTGCAGCGACTAAAGATCTATATTGCCCATGAACTACGTTTGTCCTTTACCATCAGAAAAGCCGTGGGCTTGATAAAAAAGGTATATTTGTATACTGTATATGGATTGAGAGAAAAAATTAACGCAGCGTTTTTATAATTGTTGAATTTTGTGTACATATTGGGTAAAAACGCCCACAAAGGGCCTTATCGCCCTTACTTACTTTGGCAAAGACTACTATAGAGATTTAAACGCTTGTATTGGCCCTGATTTGCTTTCTAGGTTATAAAGATCTTGGCTTTGTACAAAAATTTAAACCCTTATCAAATACCATAGATCAGGTAGATTTAAAACCAGATAAGGATAAAGAGAGAGACAAATTGTTTAAATGTCAAAAAGATATAGAGGCCATTTTAAGTTTTTACCTGGCTTTGGAAGACATACTGGTCTAACAGCGTGTGTGTATTCCACAGGTTCATTTAGCTGCAGCAATGAGATATCGTTGGTGAGATCGGTCAGGGTGAAATCGTGAACGTACATCTTGACCACGTAGTGAATGACTGGCATCTTCTTGGCCATGCATCGGTTGTGTTCTCCAAGCTTAACCCGAAACATAAACCACATGAATCTACAAAGAAAATACGAAATTAATTGTTATGCTTTTTTTTCTAGAACAGGAGGCAATCGGGCATTTCACCTGATGGTAAGTGATCAACGCCGCCCACGAACACCCGCAACACCAGGAGTATAGCTACGTTACCGACCTTTTAGGAATAAGTATGCTCTTTTTTGAAGGTTACTAAGTCGTATCCGTTTTGAAAATATACTGCCGCCGGTAATTTTTTAGACATAGGTGGTGACAAGCAATAAATGCCTTAGGAATCGCACGGTTGAGGAGCGCCACGCATCAAGGTGGTAGGCGTGGTATTTTAAGCTCTGTCGCGATGTCCTGCCCCCTTGGAACGTACACTATCGTCTCGACGCGATCGCGTCGTTTCGCGCGTTTGGAAATGTCAAAGTCAAAAAACCTAGTACACATTTTTGACTTTGACATATTTAATCGCGCGACACGACGCGATCGCGTCGTGACGATAGTGCATGTTCTAACCTCCCTGGTTCTCCGCTCCCCTCGCTACTATAGTGGTTAGCGCTTCGGTTCAGTAAGCTGAGCTTGAACCCTACCTTGTACTAATGATTTTTTTATAAATTATCTATAATTTCTGAGGGCTCTTAAGTGATGGAAAACATTGTGAGAAAACCCGGATTTGGGTATGTGAATTTAAGGTATGCTAGATTTGGGCCTAGTTTCTCTTGTGGGTTGCAGAAGTCAGATGGCAGTTGCTCTGTATAAAAACTGGAGCCCTTTTTAAATCTCTAGATTTGGTTAAATCTCCTAGATCATCTTATCTATATAGGTATATAAAAGAAAGTCGGGCTTGCTACAACACTTATAACTCGAGATCTGCCGAACCAATTTTCATAGTTTTTGATTCGTTGGATTTTTCTCCGCCCCGAATAAAATAATAGATCTTAAAAAACTAGATTAATAAATAATTATGAACAATGAATTATTTTTGTTGTCCATCCCGTCAAATATTGAAAATAAAGATTGACATTGTCTGTATTTTTTTAAATCAATTATATAGGATGAAAAGTGCATTAAGCAGTTACATAGAAGTTCCTCGGATATTTATGCGTCCGTACAGATATAATGACAAACGTTTAAAATTTATGCTTGCGTTCAGAAAT
>DVZL01008836.1:0-10064 GCA_018236625.1 Lasaia peninsularis | reverse complement strand
AAGATAAACATAATAATTCAAAACTAAAATAATTGAAAAATAGCTATGTAAATAAAACACATATATAGGAATGTTTTATTTTATTTTTCTTTTCATAGCTTTCTTGGAGGATTCTTCAACAAAATTTTGATTTTTTTAAATTAAAAACCGTTTAAGGCATATAGCTATTGTGCTGTTTATTATATTGTTTTTATTAATTTCGAAGAATTTCGTTGCAAATTTTATTTTAATATAATTTTACCTACTCCTTGTTTAAAAGAATAATCATTTTCATTTAAATACATAACCTAACAATATTATTACTAAACACAAGCGTCAATTTCACAATAAAAGTATCTATCTCGTATTTTGTTTGCACTTTGCACAATACACTGAACGTCGATTTCGCTAAACAATGTTATTTTTCACAAAAATACTTTAAAAGTATAATTTGCGGAAATTCACCACGAGCACACGCAATTGAATTTTGACAAGTGACACTGATTTGACAACCAGGATTTCCTTTTTCATTATTTTGTAGAGCTATATCTCAATTTACAAATCGTGCCAGTGCCAGCATTGGTTGCTCGTAAAGCTGACTCAGCGAGGTCTCTGTGTACTTCTGTGAGTGACATTTGCAAATGCCATTGCTATTTGCCAAATAAATCCCAAATATAAAATATTGAACATGTACATAATTTATTAGAATTATTTTGTTTCTACAAATATATTTTTTTAAACCCATTATTTGAAAAACCTGAAATATTATAATGTTGATTAGTGTTTTATATATTATTAGTCTCCTGACATTATTTATAAACATAACCTAGATAATATAATATTATAAACCTGTTATAGTCGCTATTTCGTATTTCGATAAATTTTAATAACTTATTCAAATATTAGTACCTAGATTTTAATTAATTATAAAAATTGAGAATGGTCCTAAAATGGCAAAATGTGATGAAGATAAATTTATGAAAGCTTTCAAATATTATAAATCTAATAATCCTAAGCCATCACTTGATAACGTTCTTTTTGCTGGAAATCTTACAAATGGGATCCAGGTTTGTAATAATACAGAAATTACATTTTGTTTTTAATAAATGTTGACACTTCCCTAATTACATTATAATATTTAGAATTTATTATTTTATATGGCTATCAGAAAAAAAAAATTAGTTAAGTTCTTTTAGTGAGCATGCTCCAAATCGGAATTTAACAATGCTCGCTTTATCTCTCTGCTACTGATTTATATTTTATAAAGTTCTTCTTCATTCCTAAATCTTTTGGTAAACAGAAGGACTTATAGAAAATATTCAGTAAATAGATGAATAGACTAGACAATGTTTTTTTTACATAAACTTATGAGTTCTTGTGACATGTCTGTTTAAGTATATATCTAATTAAAAAATTTTTTAAAATTTACCACTATATTAGAACAAGATAAACAAAATAAACCAAGCGGACTACAGAATGTAATAAACACATTTGTTTCACCAAATCTCTAGTAGTAGAAATCTATATTTTTCTTATCTATCTACCATAAAATTTGAGGTCAGTTGGGAATTTAATGCTTGATACAAAAATATTTCTTGGCAATTTAAAATAAGATATAAGTTTATTTATTTTCAGAGAGTAAATATTAAACGTCACATTGATGATATATATTTTGACATATTGGGCTTGCAAAATGTGGCAGATTGGAAAATAAATTCATTTGATCGTCATCCTGGATTGATTTTGATAAGCAATCCATTCACAAGCTTAGGTCAAAGGTATTGGATCAGAAAATGTCTAGAAGAGTACTCAAGAAAGCCAAATAAAACCAATATTGACATAGAAAGACATTTGGAAGATTGGTGGAAAGAATGCTTCAAGAATGAAAAATATGATGAAAAGTTGATAAGGAAAATGAGATGGGCTACTCTAGGATACCACCACAATTGGGATACAAAAGTAATATGATAATAGTGTTATCTATTTGTATTATGACAAGATGGCTTAGAAGGTAAGATGGTAGATATGCCATAGCTTACCTTTAAGCAGGTGGTAAGATATTAACTGTTGTCTATGACACTACATACGTGATAAAACTACAAGATGGTAAATTTCGCACACAAGAGTTATATACTTTCCACTTTATTTAAAGAATCTGAACTTCATAGTGCCCACACTTAGGGATATGAAAAATAGATATTGGCCGATTCTCAAACCTACTCAATATGGTCAAAAATTTCATAAGAATCTGTCAAGCTGTTTTGGAGGAGTACGGGAGTGCTCTTATTTTGAAGGAGTACATTATGGGAAAACCTGGAATTTGTGCCCTCACATGACGACGGACTTGCCGTCAGTCACATCATAGGACCTAGTATTGTCAGTCAGTCAGTAGCGACTAGTGTTATAATCATGCAATCTAAATTACTAGAAATTAGATTATCCACTAATTATTATCAATGGGATATCACATATTGTGCCAAAATGAATAAATTTTATATTAATTCCAGGTGTACAGTGAAGATAATAGAAATGACATGCCCAGTGAATTATCAGAGTTATGTGATGTAGTATCAAGGACACTTGGATTTCAAAACTTCAGAGCAGAGGCGGCCATTGTAAATTACTACCACATGGGATCAACATTGTCTGCGCACACCGATCACTCCGAAGTGAATTTATATGCTCCATTATTTTCATTTAGGTGATCATCATTTATTTTTCAATCTACAAATTAAATTTAAAGTTCCACATTTGACTAATATAGATATAAAAAATTTAACAAATGTCATGTTTCGGAAATCCCGTGTTGGTCCGGGTTCTATTGTAGAACTGCCAACTGCCTTCCACCCAGGCAGCTCGTAAGAGGCGAGCACAGGGTCTATTGTCACCAACACCGTGACATTGACTAGGTGGTACAGTCTTGCAACAACTCGCTCAGATTGGTATCACCTCTTCCTGTCACAATAGCTTCAGTGCTTTCCATTGTCGTGTTCTGGTTTGGAGGGTAGGATAGTCGGTAAACTTACTCACGCAAGAGGCTTATCATCCTAGTCTCAGGTTGGCAACGCACCATTCGTCTGCTTGTTTGCCTTCCAATATCATCAAAAAAGCAATGCCTTAGAGTTGACCTTCAGGAAGGACACTTTAACCGACTACATTAAAAAGAGGGTATGTTTTTACGCCATAAGTATTATAAGTCGGAAAAAAAGCCCTTTGAAAGTTGTCTGTGTTATTAAATTAATTAATGCGGGCGAGGCCGCTGTCTCAAAGCTAGTATTTATATAAAAACTCATAGCCCCAATTGGTGTATTTTGTTAAAACAAATAAAAGAATGTTTCAGTTTTGGTCAATCTGCAATTTTCCTTATTGGAGGACAAGATAAAACAGTGGAACCAACACCTATAATGCTCAACAGTGGAGATATAGTGATTATGTCTAAGGAAGCTAGACTTTGTTATCATGCTGTACCTAAAATTGTAGCCAAATCTACAGAACCCTGGAAGAATGTACCCGTCAAAATTACAAAAAAAAATGTTAACCTAAAGTATTCAAGTGTTGATAAGCTTGTATTTGACATGAATAGAAATTTAAATAGTGATTGGGATATATTTTGTAAATATGTATCAAATTCTAGAATAAATATCAACGTTAGACAAGTATTAAACGAAAATCAAAAAAGTTTAAATGAAAATATTGTTTATTAGTATTTATGAATATTTATTAAAGTTTGTTAATGAATTCTTCTTTTACTAAATCCTTTGAATATATTTATCTGCCTTTTTAATATTTTCTTTTTATCTTGGTTGTTGTGTTATTACTGTAAAATAAATAGATATAAATAAACTACACAACAAGCGGGATCCTATGATTTTATCTCATTGCCAGACTTAAGTATTTTATAAAAGCTGATTATCTGAGTATATTTTTTTTATTTATATTCTAAACTTTATAGGAGTTCCATTGTTCCATTTGCTTACACAATCTTATTTTTTTAAATGAAGAGTCTGGATTTTGTAATCTGTCGATACCCATATAAAGTAATATTTTATTAATTTAGCTTTATCCGCGGTATTTAATTTAAAGTTAAGATATGTTTCTTATAACTACAGCCACTAGTCTAGTTTCTTACAGAGCCAATTTATTGTACTAATTTCTAGTTCAGGGGCGGCCGGTTAATAGGTAAGTACCTACTGTTTTGCCTATTTTTACTACTATACCGTTAGTGCTCGCCATAATTATGTATGCAAAGTGGGAAAACGTAAAATAAATCTTAGTCAATGGTAGGTACTAATATGTAGAAGTATTTAGAGGTCTAAATTGAATAATAAATGTTTGTCCCGTTTTGAATCGAACACAAGCCTCGACCAACGAAGTGGTAAATACTGTTAAATTTTACGAAAAATATAATTGTAACAGAATATTTTATACCTACCTACTTGACGTTCAAAAAATGTATAATTTATAATTATTTTGAATAAAACTATTCTATTATATAGAAATAATAATTAAATTGTAGAATCAGGCATTACTTTGCGGAAATCCATATAAAACAAAAATAAAATATTTAACTCCCGCCAAAACTGATGTATAATGCGACTCGATCAATTACCTACTTGCTCGAGTACCTAAATCTAAACACGCAATTATTATTCACTCTCGTACGTTTCTTTTCGTAATCGAAGCGACTTCAGGAGAAACATATTGTACTCCACAGTTGTAGAGTTAGAAGATCTCTAAATAATATTCTTATTATATGTACCTACTTGCAAAAGTCCATTTTTTTATAATTTAAGTTTTTTGTAAAGCTAATGAACCTTGGTTGGAAGTTGGAGATAGAAATTCCTGGCTACTCCTCTGAAGATCACACAAGCCCCAGAAGCATTTCACGTAACCTTCACGGTAGCATTCAAAGTCATCATCAGGTCTGAAATTGGCTAGACGCCGCAGAGTTGGATGGAAGCAGTCTCCACACTTTATTCTTTGCTTTTCCATATACATTTTGAGTTTTGATTCGTAACTTTGAATTTATATCTTATGTAGTTTTAGACCAAAATTTGAAAGTCAAATATTTATTGAAACAAGAAAATTTTGAAGATAATATTTGTTTTATACTACTTAAACGAAAAAGGTTAAAACTTTTAACTGTCAACTCTTTGGTCTAATATTGAGATTTGAACGCTTCATTGAATGATGGGTTAGCCGTTAGTATACAAGCCTAACTCTGCCGACCAACAGCGAAACTCTGGTTCGATTCTTCGCGAAGGCAGTCATTTGTGTGAATAGATGTTAATTATGTTTAAGAGCCTCGATGGTCAAGCATGTAGCGCTTTTAGACTAAGACTACTAGAAACTTGTTTGAGTTTATGAAGAGTAAAGATTTCTCACAAAAGAAAAAAAAGGTTTGCATAAAATTGAAAGAAATAATATTTATTCGTTATAATTACTGTCAATTTTTCCAAAATTTTTAAAAACAATTCAAATTAAATATGATGAAAGAATCAGGCATTACTTTGCGGAAATTCATATTGAAACAAAAATACAATTATTATTTTTTAAGCTCCCGCCAAAATAAATATAGCATCTATTCAAGTGCAACTCGATCATGCAAGACGCAAAATTTTCTCTCAATGTAACAAGGTCATTGCCAACAAGACCACTTGCGGTAGGTGTTGTGCAGCAAATCGCCAGGGCAAGGATTTATCACCTTACCTAGTCCTACCGCCATAATGACGTTGTCGTGTACCGGTCCGAAGATAGCTGGCAAACTTGTACATCAGGGCTAACTAGCTCTGGCCACAGGACAGCGACGTAAGTACCTACAACATCTATGGTTTCTATAGGCCACGACTGACTTACCATTAGGAGATCTGTGTGCTTGTTCGCTTCCCTATCCCATAAAAAATGTACATAAATTAGAAGAAACGCATTGGTAGATGGCGGAGCTCGAACATAGACTTAGAAAGTTTTAAGGTAATTTTTTTAAAGGGAGTAGGTACTGAGTACCTCAACTATTACATTAATACTGGTAGTTTAGACACGTGCGTAGCCTCTTAGGTGGCGACTATATAAAATAAGGAAAATACAATTCTATCTCGGCTTAATTTTAATAGGCACACGTAGAAGTTCCATTTGTATCGGGCAGGCAGTCGGCAGCCATTCGACGCTGCAATCAGCAGTTAGCTTCATATCTCCGATCCAACCCTTTCAATACAATGCGAGCCATTGTCGTGAATGCGGCACGACTTGGCTATTTCCTCGATGGAAAGCTATTTAACGTTTCAATCGAAAAATGATGATTGTTCATAAGATTGGCACATATCATTCTGCCGTAATTTACGAGTTGTAGGTAGGTATATGCGTGTACTCGAGCGTTTTTAATGTGTTCGAGATTTACAAAAACACATATCAAAAAAGAGGGAGATTTTCAATTAGATTGTAATTTTTGTGTACTCATCCTATTTTTTTTTATTAATCAATGGTGTTGCCATTCCAACTTGATTAGTATGCTATGGTAATTGTTTCAGCATTTATTTTAAATACATATTAAAATAAAATAAAAAAAACATTTACTTTGACAATAATAATATTATGTCAATGAAATTTAAGTTGTTCTTTGCAATTTTTCTGCGGTTATTTATTCAATTATTTGTTCTGCCTATAACCAAATCTATAAGTGCCTCGGTGGCCTAGTGGTACGCGCTTTGGACTTTTATTTCTGATGTCCAGGTTTGAACTTCGCCATGTACCAATGAGTTATTCTAACTTAAGTATATTTTCAGAATGCTCTTACGGTGAAGGAAAACATCGTAAGAAAAACTCAGGATTTGTGCCCGATATCGCGACGGACTTGCCACCTGTCACATAAATCACCGGCTAATCCTGGGTGCATATATACCTTTTCCAACCTTTCGGGGATTTTGGCATGATGATATTTATTTATTTATCTATAAACATATAGCAAAACATTTGCTACAAGAGAGCACAAAGTGCGTATTTATCTTCAGTGTGACGGGTATCTGGCAGCTAACCCATTAAAAAGAAATATAAAAGACAGATAACAACTTGTAGAGTAAGAGCCCCATTGGCTCCCAGACCTTCGTCATTTTATAAAAGCTGAAATTTCTTCCATACGTGCCTCTAGTATAGGTACCAACAATCCCCACATATGTTACCTGGGTAGTGGTTGCATTGGCATGTAACAGGTAGCAAAGGTGTATAAAATTCCACCTAAAATTCGTTAATTTATAAAACTAATTTTTTTGATATTTTGTATTGGCACGTATGGAAGAAATTTCAGCTTTTATAAAATGACGCAGGTCTGGCAGTCACGGGCTCTTGGACCATTGGTGTGTTTACAATAGGGATGTGAAATTGGGATGTAAAATACAAAACTGTTATGTACCTATTATACGTATATAAAGTATATGAACTTTTATGTACTAACTAGCTGACCCGGCGAATTTCGTACTGCCTAACAGACAATGAATATCGTGTTTTTGCTAAATTAATTTAGGCTTTGATGAACATAATACAAAATAAATATTAATATAGATACTAGCTGACCCGGCGAACTTCGTAGCGCCCGCACTTAGGGCTATGAAAAAGAAATGTTGGCCGATTCTCAGATCTACTCAGTATGCTCACAAAATTTCATGAGAATCGGTCTAGCCGTTTCGGAGGAGCACGGGAACGAACATTGTGACACGAGAATTTTATATATAAGATATTAAAGTCTTTTATTTTAATGCATAGTACATATATACAGAAAGAGAATAAAAAGTAAAACAATGCAATAATATTTTTTCATTAATCTATAGAATAAATCTTAGAAATTGTTTTCGCAAATAGAAACTGTAATTTTCTCGAAATTTTGTGTTCATGGGATTCTGGGGCGATAAATCGATCTAGCTAGGTTTTATTTTCAGAAAATGTCGTTTTGTGGCCATTTTCAAAGATATTTCATTGCAAAGATATTTTTATTAATAACAGTGGTTGCCTGGTTACGGTAACCCAATCTCTTATTGTTGATAGGTTATTGAAAACAGCCATTAATCGTGTTTTTATTGAATAAAAACCTCCTACAATATAATAAAAATACGAAGCTAAATTTCACCACCATTTACGAAGTTAGGATAGCTCGGTCGGGAAATCGAGCGGCTTAAAACGCCTTAAAACCCGGGTTCAAATCTCGTTCCGATTGTTTATTTGATTTTTTCTCTTTTTTTTGCAAATAAAGTAATTTGCATAGTTATAAGTAAATATTATTTAAAAAAAACATGTACCTACTAAATAAAACCCTGACACTATATTGAAGATTGAGTAGGACTTTATTTAGGACATTATAATTATTATTATAAAATGGAAAAAAATGAAAAATAAGAAAAAGGACATGGATCAAAACACTTCGTAAGCGAAGCCCGTGCAGACGTTTATAACGCGATGAAAAGTAAAGTTTAACGCTTACTTTAAATTTCAAACGCAGTTCAACTTGGGAGCTTTGTGGTTTTAGCAAGCATCGTAGGTTTAATTACAAAACCTACTAACTTTCTTCAAATTTTAAATAAACATATTTTTTTACATACTGTTTGTTTTTTTATGCATCTGCCATAATTGTTATATGTACACTACATGTATTAAGTTAAAAGCGTCTATTCTCTAACATTACAAAGTGACACTTAAATGTTATTTATTTGTATGTAAAAAGGTTGATGTCGTGATTTTTGAAATTTCATTACAAGATCTATCTAGATCTATTTTTTACTCACCAACACCGCTAGGTACCAAATTTCAGCGAAATCATTAGAGCTGTTTCCGAGATCGCCGATATATAAATAAATATACAATTGCTTGTTTAAAAGTACCTATTAGAATATAATAGAAGCATAATGCGTGACAAGAACCGCTTTTAGAAGCAGTTCTTGTGACACGTTATGCTTCATCATGTAACTGATATGTAATGAAAAAAACTGTTTGTTTGCTATACTAGCGCTTTATTAAATGTAGAATTTAATGAATCTTAGGTGGATAATTATTAGAAGACGCCGCCTCAGCTGTCAGATGCCTTCTTATTAATCAAACCTTGTACGTAAAAAGTAATAATACACAGTTTTGCTGTTAAATATCTGATATATAGAACCTGTGGTTTATTTTGTAAAAGGCAACTTATAACCTAACTCTGTATAATCCCTCATAACTTGTTGCCTTCCTTGAGCTTACCCCTAAAACTGCTAACGATGTCTATATTGAGGGAGCTGCAATAAAAGCCGACTTATCGGGGTGTGGGTACAATGCTAGGCAAATTGAGTTAGGTAGGTACATTGTCGTCAACAAGCGGTGCAATTTGCGAGCATGTCAAGCTTTCGCCTCACGAATGGGTTCGAACAAGTATACTGTCATACGCAGAAGGATTGAATAGAGACAGGCTAAATGGAGAGTGACTGATTGAGATGCGGTCTATACTTCTAGATATACCTACGAATAAAAATCTCTAAATAGGTAAATCCTACTTATAAACGCGAAAGTTTGTAAGTATAGATGGATGTATGTGTAGATGTTTCTTACTTTTTCAAGAAAAAACGATTGGACGGATTTGGATGAAACTTTACAGTAAGATAACTTATACATGAGAATAACACATAGGGTACTTTGTGCCCAACTACACTAAAAAGAGGGGTATGGCTTTACGCAATAAGTATTATAAGTCGGTAAAAATCTGTTCTTTGAAAGTTGTCTATGTAATTAAAATAAATCACGCGGCCGAAGCCGCGGGCGGAAAGCTAGCAGAAAGAAATAAAAATAATTATCGTCACGCCCATATTATCGAAGCGGTTATAGGCAGAGGTACATATTTATACAGCCACAATTAGCCTACGATTTAGGTCTCATGATAGGTAACAAGACCGTCAAAATACAATGACAATTATAGAAAATAAAACAAAAATAAAATAATGATTTGCTAATAAAACAAAAATATCGCGAAATTTTTGCAGAATTAGTAGGTAAATTCATTATTTTTTTATTTCAATATGGATTTCCGCAAAGTAACACCTGATTTTATCAATTATCATAGAAAATGTTGTTTTCAG
>DVZL01008835.1:0-10065 GCA_018236625.1 Lasaia peninsularis | reverse complement strand
GAGGTGTGCTAGTATATCCACGACTCGTAAGTCCAGTAGATATACTAGAACACACCCACGATTAGCCAAGGTAATATAATTGAGATATATAATAAATATGAGTAAAAGAATATTATTTGATTTTAATAAATATAAATATACTATTTTGTTTGTTTTAGTTGCATACATTACTATTTTATTTCTGTTATGGTAATATATTAACAAATTTTATTTGAATAAATGTTCCGTGTCTATGTCTAATAACAATAACCAATTCCGTAATTTTATTTTATTTAGGTAAATTAAAACACGAAGGAGGTTGCGGGCACAGTTAGTTTATAATGTTAGTAGGATTTTAAGCGATGTGCATCAGAATTTATATATTTATTTACATCGACATACGAGTGAAGAAACATCAGTTCTATGGCGCACAACTTTCATTGCGTGGTTGATGTTTGATGAGAAAGTTATGGTCGTAGATTTCAAATTTTAATGCTTATATTCTACATCGTTTAATATTTGCATATTTTTAATTTATTACGCGTATTATATTATTATTGTAATATGTAGTTTAGGAGTGTTTTTAATATTTACAGTTAAAGGAAAACTTAATATATTTAATAATTGAAATAGACTAGCTGCCCCGGCGAACTTCGTAGCACACGCACTTAGTATGAAAAATAGATGTTGGACTCTAGGACCTACTCAATATGCTCATAAAATTTTAAGAGAATCGGTCAAGCCGGAGGAGTACAAGAACGAAAATTGTGACACGAGAATTTTATATATAAGATATATTTTTGGTATAATAACAAGTAGAGATTATAATATAATAGTTTGTCGTGTTTTAGTCTCAATAGCAGCCAAGTCCGAGTCTACTCTCCCATTAAAGGTCCTGTACCAAGAAACAGTTGCTAAGAATATAATATAATCCCATCAAAGACATCCTGTAAATAAACCAAGTCTTGCAGCTCGATTTTTTTACCGTTAAAAGTTGTGAGATCGATGTAATACCAAGTCGGTTAATTTATTTATTCCCTACTTAAGGGACCTTCTGTCTTAAGTTGTTACGTATCAATATCAAAAATCTTTTACGTTTTTAAAAAAAAAAAATTGAAATTTTATAAACTGCTGACTATATCTCAGTTAAAAAAATCTACGTCGAAATTGTTTATTAACATTAACACCATATATTTTTTTAGATTTTTCATTTTCTTTTCTTAATATGAGATATACAGTATTACCAACTTAAAAAATTGCTAAAGAAAGGTCAATGTCAGTTTTAAGAAGCTTTTCTTACATATTAAGGACGTACCTATAGTTATGAATTTTTTTTGTTTTAGTTATAATATGTACCGGGACCATCCCTTAATTTGTTTTTGTATAAAATTATATATGCCATATATGGTTTGCGATCCTGTTTAAGAATATTGGTTGTGGCATACAGACATACGAACTGAAATATCGAATATGAGTCCCCTTTTTGCCATTCAGCTAAGGAACCCTAAGAATAAATGTAGTAATATTTATCAAGTTGTTGTTTCATAAGTTTATGTAATTTGTCCACTTACATAAAAAAAAATTGCATGAAATTAGTTCGGCCTCATTGAATAAGTTAATATTTGATTACGTATCTGTTGAAATGTTACGAAAAACACGTAATTTTAATGTATTTTTATCACTTTGTAATTTTAACGGGTAATTTTAATCATTAGATTCATACATTAATTACGAAAATATTAAGCAACATTAATTACCTGATTCACGAAATTAATCACTTTATTTTGTTTAACTGTTCCACTTATTTTACATGTTGTGATGAAATTTTTGAGATCCGATAAAATACTTATAGTAATAAAGTTTTAATGGTTGCATTTAATTTTAAATGTCAGGATGTCTGTTTTTGTGTAATATTTTTTGGAAGATCTCATATAGAGCTTTACACAAAAGATATATAGGTATAGTTTTTGGACGAAAATTTAGGGCCGTGTAGTTTAAGGTACTACTTCTAGTTTAAGGTAGATTGTGCTACGCTCCTAACAACCACCTCGACATTAAACATTTATTTCATTTTATGAGGGCTTGCTATCTTACTCTCACAAAGCGGGCCTATTTTGACTCTGTCAACTCTATAAAACAACAGAAAGATAGTCAAAAATATATCATACAGTAAGACAGTTTTTGGACGAAAATATTTCTGGACTATGATTTATATGCAATCTATCGATATATACAGTTAATATAAATACAGATTAAAAAAACTAAAAAAAACTAGCGAGATGAACTCGCGCACGATGGGTTCGTACTAATATATAAAAAAAACTGCAAAAAAAAAAACGTTTGTTGTATATGTTGAGCACCCTTTATTTTTTTCCCGTTTTTAGTATATAGCGGTAATAGAATATATTATCTGTGAAAATTACAACTGTCTAGCTATTCGTGACGTACAACCTGACAGAGACAGGCGGACATCGGAGTTTTAGTAATAGGCTCCCGATTTTTCCCTTTAGGTATGGAACCCAAAAAACGATTGAAAGCTTTTTGTATCCTAGATTTTTTGATAATTTTAATCGACTATAAAATGAATGAGCTAATTCTCAATTCATCTACTTATATGTTTTTTCTTTGGTGTTTTCTTTAATTCTATCGGATTTTGATGTTTCTTGTATTATATATTCAATTAACAAAGAAAACAAAACTTATCTACTTAGACAAGGTAATAATAAAATTGAAATAGTTTTGACCTTTTTTATATGATTAATATAACGGTAAAAGGCAGGAATCTAATACATCATACGTTTTTGATAGATATTTATCGTATAGCCATATGTCACGGAACATTGGGTAGTCCGAGCAGCCTATTAAACCATCCGTTATAACACCGTGCAATCAGTTTTCATCTTTAACTCGTTACATTAAAGATTATTTTGGAAAGCAAACAAAGTATGACAGATAAGGGTGAGAAGCAGTCCCTACAAAAGAGTTCAACGCACGTTCACTATTGTTTAGGTTCAGTGGTGTGTGACTCCGGACAGACGGGATATCCTCTTCGGTACACATTTTTAATTATGCAAAAAATTATCTCGTTTAAAAAGAGGAACATCAATAAAAAACCCATGGCTTTTCCAAATTGTACCATTTAACTAACGCTTTGTGCTAACTGGATTAATGGTTTAACAATGTTATTTGTGCAACTATTATTAAGAATTTTGCATCCGATTATTTGACTATAAATTCAACTACCAAGCTCATAGAAAACTGTTAATGTATAAGTAGTATTTACCCAATATTTTTTTGCTTTATTCATAATTTACGACTACTATTAACTTATTGTATAATGGAGATATTTTATAGGAAGAACATAACTTAAATTCTTAGATCATGACTAAAGTAAAAGTTAGAGAAACACCAATACATGAATTTAATTTCATGATCACTCGTTGGCCTTGTCTGTACGAACTCGTTCTATCATAGATATTGGAAAAGGTACTCTGTGACGTGTCGCATACACCATACACACAGACGGATGTAAGAACTTATATGCAAACTTACTTATCGAGGTCGAGCAGCAAGTGGACTTTTAGCCCGGAAACAATCCGTCTTTGTAGGCCACTAAAGAAATGCCGTGAAGAAAACACAATTACACAATTAACACATAACACTTAAACTAATATACACTGTCACCAAGGCTGGCTCAACTGTTCTTATAACCAAAAGAGCAGAGAGTTAGTGCGTTTATTTTAAATGTTACTATGCACGCGATAATAAAAGCGGCGAAACTTCATTTTGTGTTTTGAGCTCCATCGTCTCGTTTTAACGCTAGTCGCGGCGGCGAAGCAAATGTCAGTCACAGAGGTGCGCAGGCGCAGCTACTCGCCCGCGCCCAGCCTCATGACGTCACTCAGGTATTCAAAATGGCGGCATGGAATCCGAGCCTACGTACCAACGGCAATTATATTAAGGTTCGTAACAAGCTATAAATAAGTACGGTGCAACTTTTCTAAATGCATTCTTCGGTTTCTCTCTAAGAATCGATTATACTTAGACGTAAGTTGGAAATAAGTTAATAAACGTAAGCTTGCAAAATGTGTACTTATTTATAATGTTACGTATCAACATTAACTTTCACTGAAATGAAATATTGATTTAATTATAACAGTGAATAGTTGATAGGTTTTTAATGACGTAGTAGAACGTCAGTAAAGTTATACTTAGGAGCCGGTAAACTTGCACATAAGGTCTAACAGCCCGACCACAGGGCAGCGGCGCACCAACAACATCTATGGTGTCTATAGACCACGGTTGTCTCTTACCATCAGGAGACCCGTACGCCTGTTCGCTGTCTAATACTATAAAAAAATACTTTGTAAAATAATGTGGGCCGTCTTTTTAATACATTTTGCAAAATATTATAAACTAGCTGTACCTATTCGCGATTTCGTCCGCGTTTTTATTTTTTTATGTTAATTATTTCTAAAATAAAAGAAGCCTAAGCCATTTGTTGTTAAATAAGCTGTCTGCCAGTGAAAGTCCCGTCAAAATCGGTCCAGTTGTTTCAGAGATTAGCGGGTACAAACAGACAGACAGACGAAAATTCTAAAAAATATTATTTTGGTGTATGTACCTTGTAAATATGTTATTTTAATATTACATACATACATTTCAGTTTTATTTATTTGTATTATATTGTCACGCCCATATAGGCAGAGGTACATATGCACGGGTAGCCGACGACGACCGATGTTTATACTTCAGGTAATACGAATAGGTATCACCTTCAAGTCGGACATTCAAGTGGTTTTTACGTAATTTTTGTGTAAATTCATAAAGTAATTAGAACGTTTCAAAATGACTTAGCCTTCATTTTTCACTACTTGTGCCTAAAATTAAAAAAAAAATTAAAAGCAAGCTCTTGTAACACAGTTAAGAGCGTTCAAGTCATCGTAATTATCCGTATCTAGTAGACGTGTAATTCAGAAAGTAAAAATTTACATTTATTACGGAGTTAGACGTAATATTACGACTAGTTGTTGGCATATTAATTAATTAATTCCAAAAAATTTGCCTGCGCTTTCTTCAATTCTTTTTCACTATAAATTTTAATAATTAATAATGGAATGTAATAGTAATAAAAAATCGGGCAAGTGCGAGTTGCATTTGCTTCAAGGGTTCCGTAGCATTGTCTGTGAAAACAGCAAAAATATCACGTCTTTTATATGCAATCCCACTTTAAACTTTATTCCGCTCCTCGAATCATCTGCAAAAACTTTCTAGTTATCACAGTTCATGAGATACAGCTTGATGACAGATAGACGGGCAGCGAAATCTTAATAATAGGGTCTCGTTTTTACTTATTGGATACGGAATCCTAAATAAAAATACGCTTTGAATGTAAATATGCCTTCATTTGCAAATGTTAATATATTTATAGTTTAATAATATGAATAATATAGAATTCAAAATATAATATGAATTCTTGTCATTATTGGAATACTAGCATTCTACACGCGGCTTTGCCCGCGTGAATTGCCAGTTAAAAATTATGTGATTCGTCCGTTCTTTAGTTTTTGCATGAAAGAGTAACAAACACACAAACACACTAAAGTATGTGACTTTCGTATTAATATTAGTATGACTTATTTGTTAGTCTAAGAGAAAATCTTACCAAATATAAGAGGCGACCATAGGTTTCCTAACACCTTATCTACATTATACATCACATTATCTATCCTGCTGCCATAATTATTGTGTTTAACACTGTAAAGTAAGTTGGCGGACTTGGGACAAGCCAGCGGACAAGCATACATACCTGATGGCAAGAGACAACCTTGGCCTCTATAGGCTTAATGTAGTAGGAACGTCGCTGTCCTGTGGCTGGACGAAGAGCCCTTGTAAGTCAACCGGCTAATATATCCTTGGGGAAACACGACACTGTCATTATGGTGGCAGGAATAGATAAGACAGTGTATTACAATCCGGGTGAGTTGCTTCACAACACTCTACCACTAGTGGTCATGTTGGAAATGACCCAGTTAACCTATGCTCGCTTCTTATGAGCTGTCCATTGAGTCTATTCTACACAGGGGACCCGCACATGGAGATTTAACGGCCCAATACACTGACTACAGAGTACAATAAAAAAACATTTAGAGTTGGTTGCCACTTACTATCAGAAGAGCACTGTGCTTGTTCACAGTATTGGTATTCAATGAACAATATTTTAATTTAAACTACAATAAACTTAAACTCACGACATTGAATAATAAATCAGCCACGTACGAGTCGGACCTGCGCACGAATGGCTCCGTATCAGCAAGGGAGCCCCCTTTTAATATTTATTTTAACCTGTTTTTAATATTTGTTGTCATAGCGCTAACATAAATATATCTGTGAAAATTTCAACTTTCTAGCTATCACTGTTCTTGAGATACAGACAGACAGACGGTCAGCGGAGTCTCAGTAACAGGGTTTTTTTTATAGTATCACAACAGGCACACGAGTCTCTTGATGGTAAGAGACAACCGCGGCCTATAGACAACATAGATGTTGTAGGTGCGTCGCTGCCCTGTGGTCGGGCTGTTAGACCTATGTCCAATTCTACCGGCTGCCCTCCGGATTGGAACACGACACTGTCATTATGGTGGCAGAAATAGGTAAGGCGGTGGTTACCGGGCGAGTTGCTGCACAGCACTCTACCACCAGTGGTCTTGTTGGGAGTAACCAGTTAACCAGTGCTCGCCTCTTACGAGCTGCCTGGTAGGAAGGCAGTTGGTCTATTCCACACAGAAGACCCGGACCAACACGGGGAAAAATTTCGTTTCTATCATTTGTATACGGAGCCCTAAAAAGTGGAAAAGAAAAATTAATAACGGTTCTTTTATGAAATAACGGCGACGGAGTGATTAATCATTATACACTAATTTAAAGCCACATTCAAATTCTATAGAAAATCAATTCCGTTATCAATTATGAATAAATCGATAGAACTCGTAATTTTCAATAAATTTTATCAAAATCTCATCATCATTGTACGATTTTTATCAAAGTTCGTAAGTTTGTGCTTTAGCCAGGCCTATGTTTTCACGATTATATTATTGACTAACTGTGCCAGCGACTTCGTCCGCGTTTTTAATTTTCAGAGATTAGCGGGAATAAACAGACAGACAAACATTCTAAAAAATCACTGTTTTGGTATATGTACCTTGTAAACATACATATGCATTTAATAGAGACCAGTTATTTTTAGATTACATACAGACACTCCAATCCTATTGATTTGTATTCGAGCATGATGATATATTTTTTTAATAATCGTATAATAATAAGTTGCTATAACCGAGAAGCGAAACCGGGATCTCGACCGTCAAAGTCCGACACAAACTCCACTCGATCAGAAGCGATTATAAAGCCACTATATTCCTTGAAATGTTTATGACTGACACCCATTACACAAGCATATAATTTACGTACTTTGAGGTTATATAATTTTATGTAATTTAACCAAGGATATTTATTAATTTACTACCTTTCCGCCCGCGGCTTTGCCCACTTTTATTATCAAAGCGTAAATTTTTTTGGACTTATCATTATAAGTCTTTGGAGCACCTATTGTAGTATTTGTTGTTATAAAGGCAACAGAAGTACATCATCAGTGAAAATTACAACAGTATAGCTATCACCGTTTGTGAGATACAGTTTGGTGACAGACAAGTAGACGGCCAACGAAGTCTTTGTAATAGGGTTCCGTTTTTAAGCCTTTCGATACGGAACCCTAAAAACATAGCAGGTAAGTAATGTAGGTACAAAATAAAAGAAATCTTTTATTGTAACTTAGAACAATATCATATTATCTCCAGTATGTTATACATGACCCAACAAGAAATGTCTGTTTTGATGGTTTTTAAAACATTTCCGCAAGAACATTGCATTGTCTACTAATATTATAATGTCAGATATTATATGAAAGCTAAAGTACCAGCCATTGTTTGGACCTTAGAAGCAAAGACCATTGTTCATAATCTTGAATATAATGGTAACATTTTAAGAACACATTTTAATGTTTAAAATTCATGATTTGCGCTTTTCGTCGTCGCGTCGTACAGTTGACCATAGATCCCTCGTAAATTCTACTATTATTATGAAGAGTTTTGTAAGTATTGATGGATGTATGTATGTATGTTTGTTACCTATCGCCTTCGGACACATTCCAATCCCGGGCAAAGCAATGCTTACTCAGAATAATCTGAAAAACATTTGAGAAAAGTTGCCCGGCCGGGGAATTGAACCCGAGACCTTACGCGGCTAACGGTCTTAACTGGCGACAGCCGTACCGTTACACCACAGAGTCACTTGAGTCGAAAATACAACTTACCCGTAAACTCGTGTTTCAAACTCTACTATAGTTAGTACGTCCTAGTTGGTAATCAAGTGGCGTCCTACTGCTCTACCTATGCTTCAATAAGCATATATTAACACTTCAAGTTAACCACGATCGCAAAGGTGTGTCTTGTGTTTAATCTCGTATACCAAATTAACAACAGAGTAATATATTGTACGCAAACTTTGCAACCTTGCAGTTTCATGTATCTACTTAGTTTATTTTAAAATGTCAATAAGATATTAGACATTGGTGCTTATTCTGATGCACATAATCTAAATTTATTTTTAGTAAAAATAAATATCGTCACGCCCGTATCCTGCAAGGGTTAGGCAGAGGTACATATGCACACACAATTAGCCGACATCAAATCCCGTAATGTGATAATGGCAAGTCCGTCGCCGTACTGGATACAAATCCTCTCTTGAACAACGCTGTATTTTATAGATGAAAAATTGATAGTAAAATATGTTGTCCCACCCGGGAATTGAACACGGAACCTCATGCGTAAAAGTTGGATTTAGTCTACGTTTGACCATGGGGCTTATTTTAAGTGTACGCTATATTTTGTCTATGAAATAAAAACTAAAATAAACATACTTACTCAAAATAATCTGAAAAAAAATTAAGAAAAATTGCCCAACCTGGGAATCGAACTCGAGACCCTACGCGGCTAACGGTCACACGGCTATGGGTCTTAACATGCAACAGCCGTATCGTTACACCATAGAGGATTGCTTGTATATCAAAATAGCACATAAGCTATAGGAATACTATCTTTTGCACGTGGTCTTGTCTGTGGCATAACATAGATTGTGGCGTGACAACGTAATTGCCGCGGGACTATAGTCCACCGGACGGAATCGGAGATTTTCACGGTTCGTGTATCTTTATGGTTCCTAAATATGGAGTAATTGATAGTTCGTCTATACTACTCGTGTATAGTGAAGTGTTAGAAGCTGAGATTCTACTTCCGCCTTTCATAGTATTACGTTAGGTCTAAATGTCCGTAGAATTTATACTTTCAATCGTCGGCACTTGGTAGAATTTCATTGTATGAATACTTTTTTCTTCAAAACACACTTGTACTATTCCACAATATTTTATTACTTTTACATTACTGATGATGCTGTAAAAGTAAAAAAATATATAGTGGAATAGTACCTACAAGTGTCTTTGAAGAAATAAGTGTAAACTAAATGTTTGTATCACCTCTGTGATCGAATGTGGTCGGTGTCCAGCTTTGACACGATGTTCGGGTTCGATTCCCGAAAATAGCTATTTGTTCTATATGTTTTTTTTCCGTTTATATGAAAAACGTTACGCTGGGATTGAACTTGCTACCTGTCTCCTAATGAGACTTAATATAGTTGGTTAGTAAGTAAAAATAATAATAATAATCACTATGCAAATGTTTATTTCGTCTAAGCCTTAACCCGTATTATATCAGATGGGGATTTGACTAGGACACCAGTTTTTACGTAAATAGACTGCCATCTGCAATCCAGAAGGGAAACTAGGCCCAAAACTAGATTTGGTCGAATTTAATGGATCCGGATTTCCTCACGATTTTTTCCTTCACCGTAAGAGCATTCAGAAACATGTTGGTCCGGGTTCCGTTGTAGAATAGGTCAACTGCCTTCCACCCAGGTAGCTCGTAAGAGGCGAGCACAGGGTCTATTGTCACCAACACCGTGACATTGACTAGG
>DVZL01008834.1:0-10065 GCA_018236625.1 Lasaia peninsularis | reverse complement strand
GTAGAATATGTTGGTATAATTAAAAACTTTTATTTTGTAACAACTTTTAACACACATATTCTGCAAATAAATAAATTGCCGACGAAAACTGCATTTTGCCGACTTGTCACCCTGTAGTTACGTCACTGATATTTACAACCTATAATTTTATAACATCTTTCGCACCTGCAACAATAGACGTCTAATAATAATTATAAGATAATTATAATCGCCTATGTGATCATGCGTAGGTGATGTCCAACTTTGACACAAGAGCTCAGTTCCCGGACAGGGCAAATAGTTCTTATAAGTTTTTCAGATTAACTCTATAAACTTATTAGAACAACTCGTCCTACCCAGGAACACTGATTTAAGCTGATTTGGCGACAGATTTGCAATCTGTTATGTCATAGGACCTAATATCGTCGGCTGATGGTCGGTGAATATTCACCTCTACCTAAACCTATCTGGATATGGGCATTACGACATTTTTTTGTTTTTTTTTGAATATAGTTTGAAAATTTTAATTTCATACAATTCTTTCGCGGGAACTCGTTCATATATCTTGGTAAAAAATATATGGATTAGGAGATTCTCTCAAACATAAATCTCAAGAAATTATTGTAGTGACTAACATTTATTTGACAATTCTTACAGAAAGTGGGACCGATTTTTGGATAATTAAGAACTCATGGGGTACAACTTATGGAGAAGATGGCTATATTCGCGTCGAAAAGGGCAAAGATCTTATTTCTATTGGAAAATGGGTAGTTTCCGCAGAAGTGGCTTGAGGACCGTTCTTGAGCGAAGTACGAAGCTCATATTCAAATTGTTGATGTAATAAATATTAAATAAAAGTTTGCGTTTTAAGAATAGTTTTATTTCTATCAATTTATATAAAATTATTTTATTCTGACTGCAAAATGTTACAAGTATTATATCAGATGATATCGGGGTCAGCTACATAATTTACGGGATTTGACTAGGATTAACCAGTTTTTAGGGAAAGCGACTGCCATCTGACCTATGCATACCAGGAGGAAACTATATCCAATATAGTGAAGGTCGAATTCATTGAATCAGAGTTTCTTCACAATTTTTTCCTTTACCGTAAGAGCACTCAGAAAATGTATATAAGTTAGAAAAACTCAGTTGACGGAGATATAGTATGTCCAGTTTAGAAAGATATAGTAATACTGTGTATTCCGTAGTTGTTAGGAGTGTAATTTCCAAATATGACTTATGCTTAGCTTCATGGTTCGCCGTCGAAAGCCACCCGAATACGAGGTCTTAGGATATTGTTTGACCCGGCATTAATTTATAATTCAAATTGACGACCATGTGGCAGTTTGTCAAAGTGGCTGAGATTAGTTTTAAAACAAACAGCTAGATTTGATGATGAAAACTCTATTCTTATTTTTAATTTCAGAATATGTTCGCGTATTTTAGAATAGTACCTCAGTGTTTTTTTAATACATCATGTTTTTTGAAATAATATTTACTTATAACTATGCAAATAACTTGCTAATGAAATATGAATGATATAAAAAGATAAACAATCGGAACGAGATTTGAACCCGGGTTTTAAGGTGTTTTAAGGTGCCCGATTTATCGACCGAGCTATTCTAACTTCATAAATGGTGGCGAAATTTAGCTTTGTGTTCTAATTATATTGTATAAAGTTTTTATTCGATGAAAACACGATCAATGGCCGTTTTCAATAGCCTATCAACGATAAGAGATAGGTCTACTGTAATCAGGCAACCACTGTTATTAATAAAAATCAATTATTCGACCCGATTCCGAGATCGTTTATATACCTATAGGTCTACACACACTACCACTCTACTGGACTTACGAGTCGTGGATATACTAGCACACTTCTGCCTACCCCTTTGGGAATAATAGGCGTAAAGGTACTTTTTTTGGTATATGCCTATATCAACGATGAACGATTGTACTTTGTTGGTAGAGCGACTCCAAAGAAGTTAAATCAATATTTTTCTATACAAATAAATGAAATTGGAGTTTCTGTATGTAATATTAAAGTAACAGCTTTTTACTAAATGCATAATATGCATTTAGTAAAAAGCTGCTACTTTTATACATACTATGTATGTTTATAAGGTACATATTATATCAAATCAGTATTTTTAGAAATTTTGTCTCTCTGTCTGTGTGTGTCTGTTTGTACCCGCTAATCTCTGAAACGGCTTGACTGATTTTTTTTGGCGAGACTTTCATTGGCAGACAGTTAATTTAATAAGGAATGGCTTAGGCTACTTTTATTTTAGAAATGTATAAAATAATTATGTACTAACGCACGGGCACCAGTAGTTCATAAATATGATAATATCATATTTATAACCGTCTCTCTTTGTCAATGGTACGATGGTCACTCTAGAGCTAAGACGAAAGGGACCCTTCATGATTCAGTATAGTTACTAAATAACACTTTGGCGATGTGCAGCCTGTAGGAACCGAGCTGCGCTGTATGGAAAACCGAACATAAGTGTAGGCCTCATATGGCACATGTTACATAATTTTTTTTTTTATGATATTGGAAGGCAAACAAGCAGATGGATTTTCTGATGGTAAGAAATACAATATCCTATAGACGCTAATGATGGAAATGGTGCGTTGCCAACCAGAGGCTAGGATGGTAAGCCTCTTGCGTGAGTAAGTTTACCGGCTACCCTACCCTCCAAACCAGAATACGACAATAGCGAGCACTGACGCTATTGTGGCAGGAATAGGTAAGGCGGTGGTACCAAACAGGGTGAGTCGTTGCTAGACTCTATCACTTGGTAAATGTCACGGTGTTGGTAACAATAGACCCTATACTCGCTTTTATGAGCTGTCTGGGTGGAAAGCAGTTGACTAAGTTGACTTATTCTACAACGGAACCCGGACTAACACGGGGGAAAATACGAATTACGATTATTACGAAATAACAGCCAAAATATCTTTTAATAGTAAAACGGCAGGAGTGTAGTGGAAAGTACGCAAAAAGCTGAACCTTCAGATTTTTAGATGCATGTGAAAAGTTAGAAATCAGCGGACGCCGTACGTATATGTACTTATGGCATCGATGCCGAAAATAACGATGCCGTTTCCTCATTAACGATGCGCATCGATTCGAAAATTTTATGAAAACGCCCATCTCTAGTGAAAACTGAAATATTAAATTTAAATCTTACTTTCGTAAGACTATCAAAAAATGGAGTAAAACTCATTTGAGTGTTCCCCTCCACGGAAATCTTTAGTAAAAGGCGAAAGATTTATACGTTTTGAAGGGAAACTAGAGTAAACTTACTTAACTACATTAACGTAAATCAATACATACGATCGACCTAGTAGTGACGTGATGTAGGAACTAATAGTGACATCTCGTGTCACTCTTTGGAAACTAGGCAGTACTTTTTGTAGACTTAAATCTCAGAGATATATATTTTTTTAATTTATACTTCTTATATATTCTTATATATTAAACTACTATTTTTTGCACAGAACAATGATGCATTGTTGGTCTGTTTATGGACATAGATGATTTAAAAAAATATCTCCATTAGTATGGAAAACCGAACATAAGTGTAGGCCTCATATGGCACATGTTACACAATACTTTTTTTGATGATATTGAAAGGCAAACGAGCAGACGGATTTCCTGATGGTAAGAAATACACGTCGCCTATAGACACCAAAGGTGGAAATGGTGCGTTGCAAGCCTGAGGCTAGGATGGTAAGCCTTTTGCGTTAGTAAGTTTACCGGCTACCCTACCCTCCAAATCAGAACACGACAATGGCGAGCACTGACGCTATTGTGGCAGGAACAGGTAAGGCGGTGGTACTACACTGGGCGAGTCGTTGCAAGACTCTACCACCTAGTCAATGTCACGGTGTTGGTGACAATAGACCCTATACTCGCCTCTTACGAGCTGCCTGGGTGGAAAGCAGTTGACTAAGTTGACTTATTCTACAACGGAACCCGGACTAACGCGGGGTAAATGACCACGGTCCAAATTATGACATCGTTCTTTTTATATTTATTTTAAAAAAATTACATGTTAAACGACATATTATACTAGCGACCCGGTAAGTGCTTCGCTTTGTATAAAATGAAATATTAAAAAAATATCACTTACAATTTACTTTAGCCGAAGCATGACCAAATTGAAAAGACCGCATGAATAACGTAACAACATGCTTTTACTGTAACACTGAAAAAACTTCAATTTGACAGCACAATCCCCATTTTCAAAATGGTCCGCAAATTATTTAATTCATCTGTTACAAAAAATGTGATAAATGAAGAACCGCTCAACTGATTTTGTGCAAACTTCACATAAACCATCTACTATATATTCCGAACAAAGCTTAATTTGGTTTGGATAGGTGAGCCCGTTCTTGAGTTATAAATTATATATACAGGGTGTCCGTAATAAATGGATAACACTGAAACCTCGTGTGGTAGAACTTATGGTTGTTCAGAAAAAAATAAACTATCACAAGTAGCGCCTAAAATAAAAAGAAATAAGAAAATTTTAAAAATTTTACGCCTTATTTTACTTTCTTGATTACTAGGTACTGCCAGCAATGAACAAATCTCATCGTTTTTTTTAAGTTAAGTGTATAATATTAAAACAATAAAAAACCAATGGGATTCATTACACATACGGGCTACTTTTTAACCAAGTACATTAATAAGAGGGTATGTTTTTACGCAATAAGTATTATAAGTAAGGTATTAATTACTATTACCACTTTTTATCTCTTCTTCACCTGTTTTCAAATGTTTCAGCATTATCCAGTTTCTATATCATATAATATCGAGTCAGCAACCTAATCTTTTTCTTACTTCACCATAAAAACACTCAGATTTTTTTCTGAGTTCTTGTCAGTGTTCCAATTTGGGCTATTGGAACAAAAGTCCACGAGACTCATTAACTATTATAGCCTTCTCTCATTGGGAATCCCAATGAGAGAAGGCTATAATAGTTAATGATGGTCATTAAAATGTTTCTACTAAGACTTAAGTGGTTTAGGCTCTACTACTAAAATAATTAATAATAGTAATACTGATAAAAACTAACTTGAACTTCATTCATAATGCCATCAAGGTTAATGATTTGTTTGTAAAATAAATTTGTTTCGTTAACAAATTAATTTTATAATGAAGAACTGCATTGAATGCGTTAAAATTTATATGGGACCATTTCTGAAATAAGACCTATCACTCGTAATTAGAATCATCGAAATTTAATAAGAATTGACGGAATAATTGCGTAACAAAGACAGAAAAAGGTCCAAAAAACACACAGTTGAATTTAGAATCTTCTCCTCTTTTTAAGTTTATAAAAAATACACACAACCTCAAGACTGAAATATCACCTGAGTTCATAATTTTAATTATCGTACAACTTTACCTTGAAATACCTATTATGTTCATAAAACTAAAAAATTTAGGAATGAAAAAGTAATAAATTCCCTTATAATAAATTGTAGCAAAAATGTTAGACATGAAGTCATTAAACATATTGGTACTATTGAAATAAAACAAGTTCTAAAAATAAACGTTTAAAATTTTATATAAATAGTAGAATGAGGCCAGTTTATTTGTTAGTTGTAAATATTTAGACTGTAGACATGATAAAAACTATTCTCTATTTTATAGCCACTAGTGCTATTTATTTCGCTTTAAGCGAAAATAACTTAGAAAACAATATTGATTCATCATTCGAAGATGCAGATAGAGAACAATTTGAGAATTTCATCGAAAAATATAGAAAAATATATGAAACTGAAGAAGAATATAACAAACGTTTTGAGATATTTAGAGAAAATTTAAATAAAATAAGAGAATGGAATGCAGTACGAAGTGAAGCTGTTTTCGGTATCACTCCGTTTGCTGATATGACTTTTGAAGAATTCAGTCGTCGATATACTGGATTAGCTGTTGATGCAGCTGCAGATATTGATGTAATAGAATATGAATCAATTGGAACTATACCAGAGTCATTAGATTATCGCGATAAAGGATATGTTACAAGAGTAAAACACCAAGGATGTAACGATTGTTATATATTTAGTACAATAGGTAAATCACACAAAACAATTTTCACGTTGACTAGATTTGTGTTCAGTTTCATTTAAAATTTTTGCTAATTAGCAAACTACATACTGTTTATTTTACAGATTAGTGGTAAATTGAGTGGTAACCTACCACCACCACCACTAAGTCTTGTGCGAGAAAACAACACCTCCACCCACAAAGCCTGTAAAGCAATAACATTTGACCTATGATAGAGAGAAACACATACCAATCAAAAGAAATTAGTTACAGGGTAAAAAGTGTGGTTGTAGAGTGCTGTGCAACTCGCCCGAGTAGAAATCCACCGCCTTACCTATTCCCTCCGCCATAATGACTTTTTCGTAGTCCGATCCGGAGGATAACGTAGCCGGTGGACTTGCACATGAGGTCTAACATCTATGATGTCTAGAGGCCACGGTTCTCTCTTACCACCAGGAGACCCATGTTCACTGTCTTATCCCATAAAAAAATGATTAAAAATCTCAGAATATGAACATTTGTTATTCACATTTTTGCATAAACTATTTAAGTTTATTTTTGATACATTTTCTGATACCAATTAATTGTAAATTCTGACAACAATAAATAAGGTTAAAGAAAAATAAGAAGTGAGTTTAAAGAAAGTTATTGTTTTAGGTAACATTGAAGGACAATACGCCATGAAACATGGAGAACTTGTGGAACTTTCTGAACAACAGGCTCTTGATTGTGATACAAGATCATACGGTTGCGAAGGGGGATTCATGGATCGCACTATATTGTAAATCATTATATTAATACGTGAAAAATTTTAGATCTCTTTTTACGAAAGGGGCTCTCCGAAAACCAGCGTCGAAATTTTGGTCTCGATACATGATGAGAGGGTCCCGTTGTAATACCTACACCAAAACACACGGAGAGTATTGACTTTTTTTTATATAATATCTACTTATTGTTATTATTTTTTTAAGTATTTAAATTTTGGTGTTTTGGTTAGTTGCTATAAATATTTATATTTCTAAAATTACGCGGACTAGGGAGTATGGGCACACTCATAGTTTAAGTGTAGGAAAAGTGCAGAACGCTAATATTTTTCAATAGTAATACTTATAAAGTACATTAAATCGATAAATAAAGCATTACACGCACTACCATGCATTGGACACACACAAAACAAGTATTCGTTACCCGCAAATATACTCTGTTGTCAAATTGTTTGTTTTGTTTGCCATTAAATGTTTTTTTAAGATTTTACATTTCCGAATAAAACGGTCAAGGATATTTAGCAAACGACGAAAGAGTTTTTTCAAAAAAAGAATGCTTAAAATTGTTAATTAAATTATCGCAAAATAACTTATAATTAAATTTATTATAGACAACCGGGTGACCACTAGTAATTTATTATTCTGTCTTCACTTGGGTTGATGATTATATTTCGATGATACGATCGGATTGGTATCATCGATTTCCATGTTTAGCGTATTATATTGGCGTAATTTACTTCCAATCAAATACTTAGAATCAGATAATCAGAAAATTGATTCTTCTTTTTCTAAAACTTTAAAATTCAATTAAAGTATTGAGATTCAATTAAAGGATTCAATTAAGATTTCCTATGCTTTAAACAATTGAAAAACTATCACGACCATTTCCAGTCGAATAATAATCATGACCACACATAATTTCAGCGTATATATTGCATTGAATAATAAGGTAATTTTTTTCAGGTCACTAAAAGATCAAGGTGGTTCAATGGCTGCTAAAGATTACACACCGTATCAAGGAAAACAATTAAAATGTCATACAGATAGAAGTAAAATAACTGCAGTAGTAGTTGGAGGAGGACGAGTTAATGTTACATCAGAGTCTGCTGTTAAAAATTCTTTGGCTGCAATTGGACCTTTGACTATAGGTACTTAATATTATAAATGCGAAAGTAACTCTGTCTGTCTGTAAACAACTGAACAGATTTCAATGAAATTTATTACATGTTAAAAAACTGACCAAGTGCGAGTTGGATTCGCGCACAAAGGGTTTAGTACAAAAATCTATAAAAGTGGCAAAAAAAATAACGTTTGTTGTGTATTACACTTTATTCATTTAGTATTTATTATTATAAAGACAACATAAATACACCATCTGAGAAAATTTCTTCTTTCTCACTATCACGGTTTATGAGTATATCATAAACCGTGATAGTGACAGACAGACGGACAAATAGACAGCGCAGTCCCAGCACTTGGATTCCGTTTTTACCCTAAAAAACAAAAATGACTAACTTTGGGTAAAAAAAACTGAGGTGTCACATATGGGACACCCGCTTGGAACGAAGTTCCTTATTTATTTTGTACAAAAAACCTTTATACAGTCAACAAAAATAATCGTCGCGACACCACACTATTCGATGCGAAATAGAAATGATATATCTGGAGACAGACAAAGAAACCTGCGCACGCCGCACAGCTTACAATAGCTTACTATCAAAAAGTGTCTTTACAACTTTTCGTGAGATTTTTTTCCGTCTAGCCCTCTTTCACAACGCGCGATAAGGAACTTCGTTCCAAAAATACTATTTGACGGGCTGCTAACTTGTTTTCTGATTTCCGCAAATTCTTAATCAAAAATACGTTTATTTATTAAGAGGGAGTTTCGGATTTTTCGAAAAAAATGCGTTCGTTCGATTGCGTATTGTACCTTTGTTATAAAAGATTTAGCTATGAAATTCATAAGTAAGATACTTGAGGGTACAATCCAGACGTCTTATTTCTTAGAAATATGATTACTTGTGATGAAGGATCATCTAATGCGTGAGTCTAACTCGCGTTTGGCTGGTTTTTATAATCATATACGATCTTTTAATCTTATGAACTGTTTCAAATGTATATAATGTATCTGTACTTCTTTCAAATGTATTATTTCATATTCTCCGAAAGTTCTTTAAATAGGAGGAGTAAAATAGTTTTTTTGGTGTCCATTGAAGATCTACAAGTTGCTTTATGAGAAAATCCAGTTAACAAAAGCAGTCTGGAATAAAGCAATACAGCACCGAAATTTATGGGCAATGTTTAATTTGCAATAAAGCGTACGGCTTTCATAAAAAAAAACATTATTCAGTCTGGCTATAAAGTTTTGGGAGTTTACAGGTTCGTTCACTTTTGTTTTGTATGTGATTATTCTCTGTGTAATTGAGTCTAGATCGAAAGATTGTTGATATCCGACTGCATTTTTAGGGTACCGTACCTAAAGGATAAAAAACTGAACCCTATTACTAAGACTCTGTCCGTCTGTCTGTCTGTTACCAAGCGGTATTTCATGAACTTATCGCTAGACAAAATAAAATAAATATTGCTCCCATAAAACAAACGTGATTTTAAATTAACGGATTTTTATATTTTACTAGCTAACCCATGGATCGTGGTAATAAGATTTCTATGAGCCAAATTAAAGATCTTAGAATATAATAGAAAATATTTCATTTCACATATACCTTACAAGGGGTTCTTGTGACGCGTCTATAAAATTCTAAAATTTAAAAGGAGCGGAATCCGACCAATCGCTGGCAAGATCTTTAAATTTTTCCCAGTTTTTGTTTCCGTACGCCATTTTTCCTGATAATAACACTACAAACAAATAATCAGTGGTCCCGAAGATTTACGCTTAGCGACACATTAAAAACATTTTTGCTTTAAATATACGTATACGTATTGTATATTTCATACAGTGTTTTTATCAGAATAAAACTATTGTCTCTTACATATATATATCTTCACACTAAGTCCCTTGCGGGGTAGGCAAAGACTATATAGTGCCCAGTGTCACAATTCCTACATACCTACTTGCCTAGCTTTCCCCATAGTTAGTAGTGGTAGTTTATGGTAGACAGGGTTAAAATGAATATTTATAAATATTAATATATTTAGTATTATATATAATATATTAATATATAATATATAGTTTTATAATTAATAAACAAATATAAATTAAGTGTTAAAATATTTGCACACCACATTGTGGTA
>DVZL01008833.1:0-10065 GCA_018236625.1 Lasaia peninsularis | reverse complement strand
TTATTTAGCTGACCATGTCTTTCTTGAGTAGGCTTTTTGCAGCAGTAACCGATATCCACGCGGGCGAAGCCGCGGGCATCCGCTAGTATAATTAAATAAAAACGTAAATATGTAGTAAAAGTGTTAGCAGCAAAAATCTTAAAATATCGTACAAGATTAATCTACATTGTTTTCATAAGATCATTTGTTAGTCACGGTCGTGCTTCGTACACAAATGTCGTGTGTAAACTCTCTCCCGAGGTATCACAACCACTACTGATACTACTGTACGAAAGAGATTAGTGCCAAATTTATTTAAAAACCCATGTCACAGGTCATCAGTGCTTTGCCTACGTATAGACTGTTTCTGTAAGTAGAAACATCACTGGCCAACGGCCGTAACTATTATTAAACCATTTACAGCCTACCGACTAAAATATATGGATTACTAATGACACGTGGTGTGTATTTATAAACTTTGAGCACACTATGTATCAATTATATACAACCAGTGTTTGTGTATGTATTGTTTATATATATACACATTTTTACGCCAGGTCCTTTGAGGGGGGGCCTGAGAGTGTCGAGTGCTAAGTGTCTCTATCCCCACACACTTGCCTAGCTCCCTTCACATTCACTACTTTAATACTCTAAAAATAGTCATACTACTTTTATTAAGAGATTGGTTCCCTGGGTTAAGAAAATAAGCTTTCGATATCTGCCTTAAACAGCGGAAGTGAGTTATAGGTAATAACATTTAGCTGAATATCGAAATGTCATTTGAGCAATAACTTGGTTTCGGTTCGCTTGGTGTGTGAGCACATTTGCTGACCCACTTCCCCCCAACAACTTTCATGTCGGAACATCTTGTCGTCGGTGCATTGTGTTTTTATAAGAAAACAACTTAAACAAGTAGTTATATGTACATATCAAGATTTTATAAAGAAATCAAATTACAGAAGGTGTTAGAGCCAATCGTTTGATTGTAATGTTTAATATAAATAGTTCTATATTTGAACGCATTAAATTACATTACATTAAATGATGACAGGATCATCCACCAGCCAGGATAGTTCTATCAAAACAGTCAAATTTAAATATTTAGAATCCCCAAAAAATGTAGTGTCCGTGTGTCTCTCGTACACGTGGACTAATGTGGGTTTCCTCACGATGTTTCCTTCGCCGTAAGACCACTCAGAAAATACATTTGCTTTAGTTAGAAAATTATTTTTATCACAGGTTTGATGAAACCTGTGATAAAAAATAACTTAGCTGGTCAGGAGACACAATCGTTTAAACTTTATATTGTTGAAATGTTTAAATTCGGATTGTTTGTGGAGGAACACATTCCTATTCGTAATAGTCAAATCAGAGAAAGACGGAGAAAATAAGGAATGAAAGATTCACAAAAAATATATACAATGCGAATGTGGTTCGGTCAGCGCCCGGGGAGACCTGGGCTGGACCGAGGCTAGACCTAGTCAAATTTAGCCGAGGGGCAAACACAAGTTCATATCTTAATCACTTGGAGATTTTAATATCACCGGTATAGTACCGTGTGTTCGTCTCGAGGGTGGACGGCCTACTGCAGGTCGTCTGGGTCGCGGTCGCCAATCGCCATTCAAGATATCTCCACAAATCATTAGTCACTGAATTTCCGAGTTCGTTATTACCGTTAATTATATTGATGTAGTTCCGTGAGAACGCATCAGTCGTGACGTCTGCGTTCATATTGTCATGAAGACAGAAACAGATAGTCTAAGAGCCGAGGACGATTAAAACTAAACCACTACTAACAATGATAATATTGATTTGTTAAACTATAACTACTTCTATGAGTTCTTTACCTTCGAGTTTTTTCAGTTTATCTAGAAAACTTAACGTTGCCTGGGTTCGGAAGTGTGTCTCATGTGGCGATGGACCTGTCACCATTTGCTTGACACATTGTCGGTCATTCGTACTTAACCCTTGGAGACATGAGCATGATGATATTATATTAATTTGTTTGCAACAACTTTCTAATACGTAATATCAAATTGGTTCATATCATTGACTCCAAGAGTTTCAGTTATTATAGCTACTTAGTAAAAAGATATAATATTGTTAAATTTAATATTTAACTTATCTGTTCATGTAGTACATACCAATAAAAGAATAGATCATTCTTTTACTGATTGTATACATTAAAAATATTAGACAAAAAGATCTAGAAAACTGAAAACGGGTTGCAAAAAACGTTTCTAACGTTAATGGATTATTGTCGTCTATCTGTGTGCCCACCGGCCGATTTACGCCAAAACTACTTAACTAATTGGGTTCAAATTTGGATAACTCAGAAATTATAGACAAAAGAACCTTCACAATAAATGGACGTAGATTATCAAAACGTTTTAACTCACACGATGTTCGTTTGGAGTTACGAGTTTTTTTAACTTTGTTTGGTCGTGTGATATTTTCATTCAATGTAATATTACATTCTATTTTTTAAATATATTATAATCTACATATTTTATATACAAATATTAGAAAATACATAAACAAATAGGTACATAAAAGGTGGTCATTTGAATATTACAAATTGACACTCTAAATTTTTTTATTTTTATAGATTTATTTAAGTGAGCGTAGTTGGCAGTTGTCAATGTTTTTGAGTTAGTACCAATGTTCAGGAGCTCTTCGCCTACAATAGAAATGCTCGGTAAGGATCGTGCTGCGACCGCAGAATAGAAAGCCGAGGTTCGTCGTAACTGCGGTACCGCGAATTGCAGTTTTCGCAACGGTTTAATGATAACCATTAACCATCTACTGTTGGCAACGCTGCACTTTCACAAATCAAACTCAGCTACTGTTTGTGTGTGTGTGATGTTGGAGTTTCCGTCTTACACCCTTACGTCCGGCGTGTGGCCAGCTAGTGCGCCCAATATCATGTGATACACTCGTAGGTACGCGACAATGCCAGAACGAAGTAAGGAGAAATTGTTGTATCCTTACTGCTACAATCAAAGAAACAGACGTACGCCGTGACAAACCGTAAACCAAATGGAACATCTATAAATAAGTATCACAATATATTTTAATAAACGATTACTATTCATACACATAATACTATATGTATTCATTCACTAGCTTTCTGTCCGCGGCTTCTTATTAACTAATTATTTCAACAATATAATATTACAATTTTAAAGGAGTATACTTGTTTCTGACTGATAATACTTATTGCCAAAAAATACCCTCTTTCAACGTAGTCGGTTAAAAAGTAACCTGTGTGTTATTCTCACGTATAAGCTATCTTGCTGTAAAATTTCATTCAAATAATTCCATTAGATTTTTTTCGTGAAAAAGTAACAAACATCCACACATACCTACACCACCTATACTTCCGCGTTGTAATATTGGCACGATATACCTACGTAAAATAAATATCGATCGATAAAGATCTATATCCCCGAAAGGGTAGAAAACGATTAGTTTGTCTAGATATTAGATCCGATGGCGTGACGGTGGCAAGTCCGTCGCCGTACCGGGCACAAATACCGGGTTTCCTCACGATGTTTACCTTTATCGTAAGGTCAGAAATGTGCTAAGGTTAAAATAACTCATTGGTACTTGGCGGGGTTCGAACCCGGACTACCGCTACCACCATTAAGTCACCGAGGTTTAATATTTATATACTTCTCTTAGATATAAGGTTATCCCTCAGTTGCGGTAAGGAACTCTTTCAGTAATTGGAATAAGACGAGCTCATGTAGTTTCTTATAGCATGGGCTATTATTTCGAGTTATTTTCATATGAAAAAAAGAGTTACGAGACGGAAACTCCAACTCTCCAATATAGCGCTGTGTGTATCGACTCCGCACTCTCTCGTATGGCATCACAAGTCTATTGTACAATATAATATAGTTTCAAATTTAAATAGATTGAAAAAAATTCAACGAACTAGGTATATACTCGTGTATAAAAAGCTGTATACCTATAAAATTTATATTTAGCTGCATAAATGTTGAGATGTTCCTTAATAGTGTGCGGATGGTGGTCGTCACAGTCGGCCACAGCACGCACTGGTCGCGCCACAATCCCAGTGATAAAGACACGGCGAGATCGCGCGTAGTAACTATTTAGGTGCGAACGTAGAATCGATTATCTTGATCACAAGCCGCGAAATCGTAAACGTCACTGGCACCGTGACTCGCGCCCGACATGGCTCCGACAACTTTCCAACGTTTCTACTCGCACGCGGCACTCACGATTATACGATTTCACGTTCACAACATTGACGACGTTAGATTTAATCTGGAGGGTATTGTGTTGTATATACATCGACGATGACACACATATCTTCATGTTACAATACGCACCGTACCGACAATCGTTGTACTTTCATAATATGTATATATTATGTCACATATTCTAAGTACTCTACGTATAATTTGCTTACTTTGGGGTTCGATCAATTTGTGTAATTTGTCCAGTAATATTTATTATATTTAAAATAAACAATTATTAGATTATTAAGAATATACGTTATTATTAAGTCAAAATAATATAAATAATCCAATGATATATCTTGAATCAGTCTGATGGTAGTTGGAACGTACCTATAGGTAAACTTGAACTTACTTTTGGATTTTATCACAGAAGCTGTATGAACCAAGGTTTTAACATTACTTCATTAATATCCAGAGCAACAAAATAAGAGATGTCTCAGATCACATAAGAAGTAATGTAATCTTTGTGATTTTCATTTCTATTGCCTAAGAAAAGAAAAAACTTTGTTTGTCACAACGCGACGGGAAAACAGTTACTCCCTTTGCTCGAAGGGCAGAAAATACACTAAAAAGTCACTAAAATCGTAAACAAAATCGTAAGTACACCTAGTACAGTAAGTCTATAAAAATACTCGTAATATTTCACGAAGCAAGAATTTTTATTGCTTTTACAGACAGTTAATTTCGTGACATGAATATGTAGTGATGACTTACAGAAATACGAAGTTGAGCAAACCTTATCTTTATGATAAAAGGTACTCGTAACTTGTATTTTAAAATACTTTTTTGTTTAATGAATTATGTTTTCATCTTGGTCACTTAGTAATTATTAATGATGACGCAGATAGTGTATTCAGTTATATAAATGTCCCCACAAACATTACGGGAATTCACATATCTTATAAAAAGTAAAGAAAAAAAAATTGAAATGATAAATTTCACCATTTTGTATGTTGCTTATCTATCAACAATGTAACAATACAGCAACCGACCCGTGCGTCACCATCCATATTTATTAAATCGCGGTAAAGACGAAGAGTAATCGCTTGATATTTCGTGTGAATATCTATTTCAGGTTAAAACCCCGAAACGTTACATGTAAATAATATTCTTTCTGGTGTGCCGTGTGGTGAGTTGTGCTAACCTCTGCCTACTGCCGAGGACAGGAGTGGCGGTTCTTCAATCGAGAAAAAATCCTGAAATATTTCAAATATCGCGACAAAGCGACGGAATTTTTATGTAGGTACCATTCGATTTCAAAGGCATTTTATATCACTTGCAACATCTATGTGGAACTATTATCAAATGAATATAACTTTCTTAAGAGGTCGGCAATTTAAGATAATATTCTGGGTATAGTGGATGTTCCATCAAACCATCAGGTGACCCACTTGCCCGTTTATCTCGTCTTCTATAAATAAAACAAATAAACCGGCCAAGTGGAGGTCCAAGGTTTTTTGTAAAACATAAATTAGCTGACAAACTATGACATAAAGAATATGCCAAGTTATAAGTTTTGTATTTCAGAAATTACAGACAAAACAACTCTGTACGAGGATCTTTGGACGTAGAGATCAATTTAGACGGGACTAATTTGGCCTGTATTTTGTCTTACGTTAAAATCTTTACAGAAGATGAATTTCTGTTGCCGTTATAACAACCGGGTCCGAGTCCTGGGTGTAGAATAGACCAACTGCTTTCCTACCAAGCAACTCCTACGAGGCAATCATAGGTTATCTGGGTCACTACCAACATGATCACTGGTGTTAGAGTGCTGTGCAGCAACTTACTTATTCCTGCCACCATAATGACATTGTGGTGTTCCGGTCAGGAGGGTAGGAGCCAGTGGACTTGCTCATAACCGACCGCCGGGCAGCGGCGTACCTACAACATCTATGATGTATATAGATCTCTTACCATCAGGAGTGCACACGGGGTGCCTGTTCGCTGTCTTATCCCATAAAAAAACAAATATTATAAAATTAAAATAAATTAATATATATACAGGTACCTAAGGGAGCTCCCGTACAACAAACATGATTTTTTTGCCGATTAATAGACAATTGAACGAAGCTACCTCGCGTCGAAACCTGTTTTTTCCCATATCAAATACAATACCTGGATCATACGAATCGCTAAAACGGATTTAAAGGTATTATTATCAGAAGTTATTGTTTTGCTTCTTTAAATATATGTAGGTACACTTAGTTTATATATTGATATTAATCTCTTCGTAAGGTTCTTACATACAAAAATATACACAAAACTCATAACACCTGCATGTAGTTGGGTAAAAATGTTCAGATAATTATAGACCGTAAACCAATTAAACTAATAAGAAGCGGCGTAAACCGACAAAGACTCATGAATAAGTTGGAAAATAACTGGTACTTAGTAGACATATAGAAAAAACTTTCATAGTCCTCAGGACAAATATTTTACTATATATAATTTCAGTGTTAATATATGTTTCATAATTTGTGAGAGGCTTTTAAAGCATCGCTAGAAATATTATTTCTTTTTTTTTTATTGCAGAGGAAGTAAACGCACGAACGCAACACCGGGAGTATCGGAAATACGATACAATACTTTAAGTACGCTCTTTTCAAACTCGATCTCGTTCCTGTAGTTATGTGATAAAATCATTGTATATTAGATAAGTAATTGTAAGTAGCAATATCTTCGTCTCTGTTTAAACATAATTTAATTGTCTCAATTGACAATTTTTAAAACATTTTAAAAATCGTTTAGCTTAATGAATTTCTCTTCTATTTTTATTCTTCTTGTTAGCCTAATGTTAAGACATAAGTTAATTGAGGAAAAAACGGCTACTTTTACAGCTTGCCCTTATTTCTACTGTATATTTATTTAATTTTCTCTCATAATATAATATAATTATAATATAATAGGTAAGAAATAGTAAAGAATTACGAATATTTGTCATACATATATTCGCTAATGTAATATCAGTTTTCAAGTCGCTAGGCATTGCCACCATAAGAAAGGTCTGGAGAGGCCTACGTCCAGCAGTAGATTGCGAAAAGTTGCAACAACATTATATCCTTTAATCTGGCACTCTGACGTCTGTTACTACCTTTGTATTTAATAAAAATATTCTGTCCTGTGGTCTATAATACCTACATAAAACCTTTATTGGTAGTGCGCCAAAGTTGTCTCGCTCTCCCGCTGTATCTTGATGCTATCTTGTTCTCGGAAGGTTCTATCTCGTGTCCCTCTCTATTTCCCGATCGACACCATAAGGCTGTCTCGTTTTGTAGTCAATCGATATCTCTAGACACCCACGTCAAATAGTTGTGGATGCAGCCTTTAGAGTCCGGTCGGGACGGTGGCGTCGGTATTATACACGTTACAGTATGTTACCACTTGTCCGGGATTCGGGGTAAATCTATACTAATTAATAAAAATGGAGTGTCTGTATGTAGGTAATATTAAAATAATCGCTTTTTACTTACAAGGTAAGTACATAGGTATACCAAAATAGTATTATTTAGAAATTTTGTCTGTCTGTCTGTTTGTACCCTCTAATCTCTGAGACGGCTGGACTGATTATGATGAGACTTTCACTGGCACACAGCTGATATAATTAGGAATGGCTTAGGCTACTGTTATTTCAGAATTTTATTTTAAAAATGTAAAAAATAAAGCAATTAAATAAAAACGCGGATGAAGTCGCGGCTACAGCTACTTTAATATACTTTCAAATTCAATGAAAATTTTGATAGTGTTCGAATTGTGTAGCCGCGGGGCGCAGCGACCGAAGGCATTGATACCAATATTATTACATATTCCAACGTATGGATTGTTGTAGTAGCTCAACTGGAAGACAATTGTCAGCAAGACAGGAAGACCGGGAGTTCAGACATTGTCTACGCCCAAACACTATGTGTATAACTCATACTATAATTGTCTATAGATAATGGCAATCGTTTTGTCAGGGGCGTGCACAGAGATTTGAGATATAAAGTGAGGGTAGGTGCCCTATACCTTTAGTATATCAGCTGAAAAACTTACCAATGTTATGCTTAACTTTGCTATTTTGATTGCACTAAGTTATAATATATAATTTTTCTTTGATATTTCATCACATCGTAAAGCTCTTTTTAAATTATTTACGTGATATTGATTCAAGATTCGTAATATTCCCACGAAACCACTCTTATTCCCTTACAATGGACCTATGAAGGTCATAGGTCTATTGTAAGAGAATGAGAGCTTCTGCTCTTCAGGGTTTATCCTGGTATCCCGAGGCGCTACAATAGCGATATATCATGTTTATACACCCTCCTTCCAATAAGCCCTTGGCACATGGGCGTTCTCAGACATTTCAGAACACATTATCATCATTAGGGCAACACATTTCACATAGGTACGTATTTTAGCTGAAAAATCTTACAAATTCTAGGAATTCAGATCAGTTTTGCAATTGTTCTCGTTCATCTTTAACAGAATGGTTAGTTTGTTATGAATGATACGTTCATAAAAAAACTCACCCGAATCCTTCGAATATCTTCAGTGTTCGCCACAGACATTACACTCAGATTTGTGATGCGTATTGTTGACATTCGACATAATATGTTACCATCAAGAAAAATCACCTCTGTGGTGTAACCGACTTTTAAGACCGTTAGCCGCGTAAGCCGTCCCGGGTTCAATTCCCAGGTCGGGCAACTTTTCTTAAAAATTTTTCAGATTATTCTGAGTGAGCACTACATTGCCCGGGATTGGAATGCGTCCGAAGAGGCCATAAGCCTGCCACCTATCACATCGTGAGAGTTCTAGTATATCTACTGGACTTACGAGTCGTAGTTATACTAGCACACCTCTGCCTACCGCTTCGGGGATAATAGGCGTCAAGATATTTTTAAAAAAACTAAACGAGCGAACTTATTTTGACCAGGATGAAACGAATTAAACTGGACGCATTAGTGTAAATGTTTATATAATTACCTACATGGTAACCAGATTTGATAGTGGAAGCATCGATGTACTAGTTAATATTAAACGTGTCCAAGTCCGACGTGTGATCAGTTTTCTACAGCTACATTCCGGTTCCATCATGAGATCAGCTCATAGTCATAATACTTTTGCAGTGGAATATGATTTACAAATGCATATAGATTTAGCTCAGTCGTCAATCGGGACCAAAATAGACCAAATTTATTTTCCAAGATTTGATTCGTCTGTAATCAAATCTTGGAAAATAAATTTGGTCTATTGCCACATAATATGACATCGGGACAGGTGACAATAAAAATGAAAGCCGTAGCCGTAGAAACCGAAAAAACATAATAAGCACTGCTTTATATACGACCATATAACATTTCTTAAGTATAAAAATGTATTAAATCTAAATTATATTAAAAAAATTATAATGTTGCAAGATATGTAGACGATAACAATGCTAGAGATTAATTCCTTCTCTTTCAATATATTTTATTGTTATAGAATATAAAAGATATACGTTTAGTAAATAAGACACAACACCAGCCCGCTGAGTTTCTTTCGTGAGTGGGCGCGTTCCGATCCGGTGGTATCAGAATGATAGAGACTCGTCACAAGAACCGCTTGTAAGGTCTATGTGACAAAAAAATATTATATTTTCTATTCAGGTGGATCACCAACTGATTAGTGATCGTCAATACTGTTTTCGTCGCGGTCGCTCGGCTGGTGATCTTCTAGTTTACTTAACTCACCGATGGGCGCAAGCAGTCGAAAACGAGGGTGAGGCGTTGGCTGTTAGTTTGGACATAGCGAAGGCCTTCGATCGGGTGTGGCACAGAGCTCTTCTGTCGAAGCT
>DVZL01008832.1:0-10065 GCA_018236625.1 Lasaia peninsularis | reverse complement strand
TGCTGTGCAGCAACTCGCCCGGGTAGGGATCCACCGCCTTACCTATTCCTGCCGCCATAATGACATCGTCGTGTTCCAGTGTGGAGGGTAGGGTAGCCGCCACGCACCTACAACAACATGTTTATAGGCCACGGTTGTTTCTTACTATCAGAAGACCCGTGTGCCTGTTCGCTGTTTTATGCCTTAAAAAAATATGATGTACATATCCATCCATACATAAGGACAGATTACTTTTAAAAATATAATCAGAAAATCTGTTTACTTGTTGCAATTATACTAAAAAATAATATAGGCACTAAAACATTGTAAGACCACCGGTGCTTAGCGGTATGCGCTTTGAACTTCCATTTTGGTAGTCCATATTTGAACCTTGACTTGTATCACTGAGTTTTTCTAAGTTAAGTACATTTTGGGAGTGCTCTTACAATGCACTCAGAAAATATACTTCAGTTATAGCCCAATATGGTGACAGACTTGCCATCTGTTACATGATGGAGTCAAATATCGGTTAATCGTGGGTGCATATGTCCCTCATGGCCTTTAGGGGATGTGGGCGTGATGATATTTATTATTTATTTGTTGCGCACAGATTCACATAACAAAAACAATCACTTAAAGATATTGGTCACAAAAGGGCGAGCTTATATCCAATAAAAGAACTGATCTATAAAAATTAATATAAAAATAAAGAAAAATCAAGCACGACAATAAAAATGATTAGAATTAAACAATTAATATAAATTACAAATAAAAAATATATACAAACACAACTAAGATAATAATTAATTATTAATAATTAGTTTATGTTAAGACAATAAAAATAACAATGAAAAAATTTAACCTCTGGCTGATTGCAGTAAAAACCATTGCCAGTTAATATTCTGGATTATCAAAAACATAAACTTTTAAGTTTTCCTTCCTACACATAAGTTTTTTTTAAAAGCTAATCTTAAAGACCCAAATATGACAAAACCTTAAATTAAAGCAGTTTCACATACTGGGTTGCCATATTTGGGTTTTTGTTTTAAGTGCGACAAAATTTACAACCTGCATCTAGATAAGAGTTTCCAAACAGACGGACCGACACCTCGTCAGATTTATAATGCTATAAACAAACAGCTATGTTTTACGAAACAGCCAAAGGCAAGTTTGGATGCCAGCTTATGACATTTTGTATATTTTTTAAATAAATAAAGTTATTTCACAACACGTTTAAATGCCTCGTTAGTCGAGAAATTACTGTATTCAATAAGACAATAATTTTTTACTCGCCCGGATTGGTACCGCCTTACCTATTCCTGCCACAATAGCAGCAGTGCTCGCCATTGTCGTGTTCTGGTCTGGAGGGTAGGGTAGCCGGTAAACTTACTCACGCAAGAGGCTTACCATCCCAGCCTCATGTTGGCAACGCACCATTTCCACCTCTGGTGTCTATAGGCGAAGTGTATGTCTTAGCATCAGAAAATCTTCGCCTCTATGGTTGAAATAAGTCGCTGTCCGACTTTAACTCACGAAGTTCCAGGTTCGATTCCCGGGTAGGAAATTGTCATATGATTTTTAGTTCATTAGAAAAACATCACGTAGCCTGAGATTATATTTATGTCCCAAATTGCGACTGACTTGCCACCTGTCATATTATGGCATCGGCTAATCGTGGCTGAATACGAACCTCTGTCTAGCCTTTGGGGATATTAACATCGAGTCCTAACGCTTCTAATGCGAGCATACTGAACGTCTTGAACGATAAGCCAAGACTGTCAAAATATCAAAATATGAATTCAAATGCACATCTATAAAATACTTGTAATTGTTTCTTAATATAAAATAAATTTTAATATTTTTGCAATCACAATTGTTATGATACATACGTAATTTGTCGAAGTTGTAACAAATTTAAATACGACTTTTATATCACTCTAATAGTAATTTTATTTTGTAAACAGATCCATTTTCCTCTTTCCAATTGTTTCAGCACTTATTTTATTTAATTTGAACAATGTGTAAATAAAAAATAAAAATAAATTTCATCATGACCATATTCTCGAAAGGGTAGGGAGAAGTAAGTTGCACTCACGATTAGCCGACGATGATAGGTCCCATGATGATAACTGCGAATAAACTGAAAAATCTTATAAGCACAAGTCCCTTCACCTGGGAAAGGAACCCGGGACCTCGTGCGTCTAAGTCAAACACCGACTTAGATTTATCGACTATAGAGACGATAATAAACGTTAAAGTAGGTAACTATAATCAGTAACAAGTTCTAAACATTACGGTTTCATATTTTTTACTTTTTTTTTTCAATTTGTATTTTATTTATGTCATTTATATATATATATTTTTTATATAATCTATTTTCACAATTAAATACGAAAAAAACTGTTCATTTTCTATCAGTCTCACGTATCTGGTTTTAGGCCGAATTTACTTGCCTTATTTTATACGTACTTCTTATCCTACAATATTTTATTATATTAGCGTAAGCATTTTTATTTTTTAATATCTATTATAAACATAATTTATTTAATTCGAGCCAGTTGATATTCTGCGAAAAGTTATAGCTTTGTAATCCAAACAATTATTTCTTAATTTTTTTTTTGTAACCAATGTCTTATTGAACCAAATATAATATTGTACAAATTAGTGTCTTTATAATCCTAATAATATTTTTTATTAAATAATTAATCCTAAATAATTAAAAAAATGCATTTTAAATTGCTTCCTTTTTCTACTAACAATCCTCCTAGTATACACCTCGTAATTAAATACATATAAAAGTAGATATAAAAATTATTAGGGTTGTCAATCCTCACAACTACTAAAGTTACTAATCCCTATAACTATTAGGGTTATTAATATAATTATCAGGAGAATAATTTAAGAAATCAACGCAATTGTTCCATTTTTCTAACAGTAATTATCTAAATACACACCGTTATTCACCTTGAACCAGACGCAATGCATAATTTTACGTATTAATGTATCATTATCAAACTACCGCGATTGCGTAGCCAACCCCGTACCTACTTCGTCGCATCTCGGTGGTTTAAACTTATATAAAAGTCAGTAATACGAATGCTTTGTATCAGTCGTGTGTTGTTGGTGAGACGAAGCAAACCTTATTCAAACGCAATGATCGCCAAAGTAAGTGTAACAATCCTGTTACGGAATTGTGAAAGGACGTAAGTCGTGAGATATCGCCAGTGTCCGTTGTGGCCACATTTACCCTATTACGCCTATCGTACATATACTTAATTATGATAATAGTTTCCGTCAACTGCAAATTGAGACTTATCTGAAGTAGACATTACATACGCGAACAATTTTAGGTTGCATAATTGTAATTTGCTTTAGGAGAGTAATAGGGGAGGATGGGGTTTATTGGGTCATGTGGGTTTTGCATTTTTTTTTGACATATTAGGAACTAGTGTTGGTGTTATACCGTGGTATATTACAGTCGTTGGGTTTCCTACCATTTTTAATTAGGATTAATAAACACCATTATTAAATTCAGGACACCATTAAAAATAGGGACAAAAAGATCGCCTTAATCTTGCTCGTTATGTCTGGTCGGGGTTCAATTAGTAGTAATTTCTTTTTAAAACCAAACTTATTGAAAGATTAAAAAAGGAATTGTCTTTTTTATTTGTAGTAGGTATAAGTTGTTTTGACATATTTTATTGTTATTCTTTTTTTTGTACTTAATGATTTTTTTGTGTACAGGCCGCAGTCATTTTATCAGTGGTAGCGATGGCAGCTGCTGGTGTAGTGCAGCTAGCGCATGGGTATGAAGGTGAAAGCTATGGCCATGAGGCAGTGGCATATGCACCAGTAGCCAGCTATGGCGGCCATGATGAACACGTCGACTATCACGTAAGACTTCACCAAATCATTGTTTCAATAAATCATGCAATATTGATCACTTCTTGGCAAACAGGTTTTTTTTTAATTGCAAAAATGAAATTTACAGACTAAGTTTTTAGTTTTTTGCACAAATATATAAAAATAATATTTCCATTAGATTAAAAAATATCTGCAAGATTTTATACACACAAGCGCCATAAGTTTTTTTTTTTAATTTAATTACATAAATATATAAAGTAAAAACAATCTTGTATACATATAAGCATCCTTATATACAAAAAACACCGATAAAGAAATAACCCTTGCTTGCAGCTTCGTAGAAAAAATAGTAGCACCACAGCTTTTAATAATACACACTTCGTTAGCATTAGAAGCGGTTAAATATTCTGATAATATTACATCTTTATAAAATCTCCTAGAGTTAACCTAGTTGCATAGTAACTACTACTGGTTGTAGAGTGACTAAAGGGAAAAAGGGATTCTTGATCAGAATAACATATTTTTAGCAACTTTAATTAATCAGAACCTTTAAAAGCGTATCTCCTCTTTAGTTATTATGGGAATGGTGGTTTGTATGGTCAAGTGGAGTTAGTGTCCGACTTTCACGGACGAGGTCTTGGGCTCGATTCCTGGGTAGAGCATCTTGTTCTTTTGTTTTTTCAATTTATCTGAAAAATATAACGTTGCCTGAGATTAAATTTGTGCCCGATATGGCGACGGACTTGCTACTTGTCGCATTTTAGGACCCAATATCGTTGGCTAATCGTGGGTGTATACCTCGACCTACCCTTTCAGGGATGTGGCAGAGACGATATTTACTTACAATGTAACATTTTAAAAGTTACAAGTGTTTTGTTAGTTGTTGTGAGATCCAATTTATCAATTTTTAAATAATAATGATTCACCGTTAGTTTTTCTACAATTTTTTTTATATAAAATGAGTTTATTATGGAGATGCTCAAATTCAGTTAAAATGGGCATTTTTTAATTTTGAGAACCTAAATCGAATTTTTACGTGGCAATGGCGACTAATTGTTTTTATTTTGCACCGTAAGAACTTGACCAATTTCGATCTAATATGGCTACGATTTTAAATTAGATCTAAAATGTTAAAAGTTCAAAAAATAGTCCAGTAGCACTTTCCTTAATTTTTATGTGACAATTGCAATGTGATTTATTACGTAAACGTAAACAGATTTCTACTAATAAATAAAATTACAGTCTAAAACACTCACTTAATATAAGTAGTACGAGATAGAAATCTTAATCACAATTGAAAGTAATGCAAAAACGACGTTAATTTTATTATACTTCAAAGAAAAATCACAAAATTCCAAACTCAAAGTGGTGTTGTTTTTAATTATTAACATTTGTTAAAAAAATAATTAAAATTGGCCCAAACGTTTGAAAGTTAATGCTTACAGACCAACATTCACTTTCAAACAAAAAAATAATTAATGTATAATTCGGTTCACAAGCATTTCGAACAAAAAATAATATTGATTAATTTTGTGAAATTAGTAAATTAAAAAACTAATGATTCGAAAGAAACAGTCAAAACAATCTAGTCCAAAGGATGATACATTAAATAGCGTTCTAGAATGTTCGACTGCATTTTGTAACAAACAACAGGTATACTTTAACAGAACGCTCACTAATAACCAAAGTAGAACACCCGTTGATTCCCATAGGCAATGTTGTAACACAATAGCTGCTATTTAATTGATAGCTTGCATAACACTTTAGTGTTTACCCGTTTCACTAGTTATTTCCTGGACATACCTATACGAATAATCAGATTTACGACATTACATCATTATGTTTCACGCTAAATAGGTCCCTAAGTTATTTTCGAATTACTTATCTCTTACCCAGTCGAGTTTGTAACGCAATCACGCAAATAGCTCGCTTCGATAACTGTTATTATAAACGTTATTTTTTTTTCGCATCTAATAATGTGTTATAGCGTTGCAAAAAAACTACTGCTAATTACTTGAAACTGGAAGTTACCGCAATAATTTGCGTATTGCTGAGGACATAATTATCAACCGTGTTACGGTGTGAATATTACAAAATTCGTTTTTAAACATTCATTACAAACATAAAATAATATTACAAACATAAATGGGTAAAATTTCACTTATAATTATGTACAAAAATTAATTAAATTTTACGTATTAACATTAACTATTCAATTACTTTATTTTTTAACATTAAATTTAGAAAGTATTTTATATAAATTAGGTATTAATTTTATAAGTATCTATTAAGATATTTACTTCTGAAAAACTTGAAAGCAGTTTTTACACCATTTTGTTGCAAAGTTACGGAAATTGTTTCTTTTTTATGTACAAAAAAAAGAGATTTTTAGATTTCACTAGAAATAAATAATTCTACTTTCAAAAACTTACAAAGTAAACAAAAAATGCTCATAATAGAGAGTAAATCCTCGTATTCGGATCTAAATCAAATTAATATGGGACTATGTATCCTGACATATAAAAAAAACAATCACTGAAACCACGTTTACCAAACATACAAAAGATACAACGAAAATGAGAATCTCCTCCTTTTTAAGCCATTTTAAAAATAAAGGTTTTTGATTCGTTAATAAATGTACTCACTGAGTTATTAATTTCTTCAATACGATGACCACGAATATAACCCAAACTTCAACATATAAGTTTGTTTGATCATTCAATAATGATAGCACATTATAACTTTAGAATAACTTTTGCAGTGACCGAGTTTACCATACCATTCGTGACTATGATGTAGATAATACTCGATTCCCAGGACATTGTGAAACCTGCCTCGGATTAGGAGACATAATGGTCCTATGATGCATGAGCGAAATGGTTCGTTGTTTGCATAAACTGCTCTCATGCTCGCTTAATAGCAGATGTGGATTATTACAAACTCGACCCAGATTCGATTGCGTAAAATATGTAGATTTTGTAAAGAATTTGGACGTCATTACGATTTTATTACAAAAGCCTATTGCCATTGTTTTAATGAGGTCAATGAACGGTATGTTTTTTTTACGGAAGCCAAAGGAAAAGTTTAATTATACGACAAAACAAAACTTATAGACATTAGACAAACCTAATCATCCATAGTACTTTTGTTTCAAATAAACAAAAACGATACCTAGATACCTATACTATAAGGTTGCCAAGAAGAGATCGTAGATTTGACACAACGATCATTTTTAGGCAATTTTATATTTTTAAATTAACGTCGATTAATATACAAGATTAATTTGAATTAAAAAAAAATAGGACAGGTTATAGAAACAATTAAAAAAGAAATTTTTTTTCGAAAGTTAGTCTTTGTTTATGTATGACACAAAATTTCAAATTTCATTTGAGCTTGATTTTCGCAATTTCAATTAAAAAACCAATAAATCAAGTATTCAAAAAAATTACAGCAATAAACTAAAAAAAATAATTTGATTTCAATAAACTAAAAAAAAATTTTTTTACAGGCACATCCCAAATACGACTACTCATATTCCGTATCAGACCCACACACTGGTGACCACAAAACCCAACACGAAGCCCGCGATGGTGACGTTGTGACTGGCGAGTACTCTCTCCTCCAACCTGATGGCTCCTTCAGGAAGGTCACCTATACGGCCGATGACCACAATGGGTAGGTTTATTTGTAAATCCGAGTAGGGATCCACTGCCTTACCTATTCTCCATAGTGAGATAATGTCATGTTCCGGCCCAGAGGATATAATAATCAGTAGACTTGTTCATTAGGCCTAACGGCCGGTCACAGGACAACGACGCACCTACAAGATCTATGGTGTCTATAGACCACGGTTGTCTCTTACCATCAGGAGAGCCTGGAGATGTGTGGTCCTCTAAAATCATTAAGACGTCTTGTTAGTCACACGTGCGACCATCCACAAAGCTTAGGTACGATACTCGACTAGATCAAGTATTTGTCTATTAATTATTTATATCCAATGCAGTGTTGAGAACCAGAATTCAGGCCTAATCAGTAATGAGACTTTTAAGTATTTATGATTACAATAAACTAGAACACAATGCGGAATTACATAAGACTATTACCGAAACACATTCCAAGTTTTTGTTCATTGCAATTGTATTAAGTGTTAATACTAGTCAATTACATAATTTTAACACTTTAAAAAAAATCTTAGAAAGTGGTAGTTAATAACAATAAAAATATTTTGAAGTTTAATATATATTATTAATACATAGTTTTATATGAAAATGACAGTGCTTTAATTTAGATTTGAGTTTAACTTTAACTAAAAATGCATGAATTATGCTAACTATGAAAATGACAGATCTCGTTTTCGACAAATATCAGTTTTAAATTTGAATACAATCTGCAGCGTTTAAATGTCAACGATTTATTCAACGAACCTGAACCGCCCTACTAGTGCTTTATTAAGTTTTATTTTTTGTTTTAGATTCAACGCGGTCGTCCACAACACAGCGCCAGTCCACCCAGACTACCACCACTAATTTATTAAGGCCTTTTGCCTTTAGCTTCATGTGATATTATTGTATCTTTACTACTAATGTACATAGTCTTTAGTCGACGATAAACTTTTAATATAAGACTGCGGCGAAAATAAACTTTTCGAAAACCTTTAATTGTTTTTTAATTTAACCTTTGCGTACTTTGTTCAAACAAGGGTCATCAAATCTAGAATGCGCGGCAAAATCTTTTATGCATGAGAGTACAAATGTTTTTGATGACACAAGCATATAATTTGGTTCCTTCTTAGTTAAATTTATTTGTATTATCATCGCCAGTTTTTTTCCTGATACACGCACTAAACAATACAAGCATTTTATAGTTTTCTTTACTAAACTTTTTGTTACTAAAACAAAGATAAATTATCAACACGAAATCACTCAATAATCATATTATAATATATCTTTAACCAAAATATAATTTGATCAGAATGAACGTGATAGTTGTACTTAGCGTAATTTTTATCATATTGTATGAGTAAAGACTGCAGGTAATTGCTTAGAATAAGCCATCTGTCTTTCTACCAGGCAGCTCGTAAGAGGTGAGTATGGTTAACTGGGTCACTACCAACATGTCCACTGATGGTAGAGTGCTGTGCAGCAACTCGCCCGGGTAGGGCTCATCCACCACCTTATCTATACCTGCCATCATAATGATTTTTTCGTGTTGCAGTCAGAAGGGCAAGGTAGCCGGCCCCAAAATTCCGGCCACATGACAACAATGCACGTGCAATATCTATGGTGTCTACAGACTTAGGTTATTTCCTATCATCAGAAGAGTCGTATGCCTGACCACTGCATTCACTGCAACTTATTATTCACTGCAACCAATAATTAGCTGTCACATTTGTATACTAGCTGAACTCGCGACTTCGTCCTCAATTTTAGTGGTAGCCTGTTGTGGGTACAAATCATCATCATCATCATCATTTCAGCCGAAAGACGTACATGAACATAGGCCTCCCCCAACGACTTCCAATTAGACCGATCAAAGGCGGCGTGCATCCAGCGGATTCCTACGATCTTCACTATGTCGTCGCTCTATCATCATCGGCGTTAGTGGACGCCCTACGCTTCGCTTGCCAGTCCATGGTCTCCACTCTAGAACCTTCTTGCCCCATCGGCCATCGGTTCTTCGAGCTATGTGCCCTGCCCACTTCCACTTCAGCTTGCTAACACGCTGAGCTATGTCGGTGACTTTAGTTCGTCTACGGATCTCCTCATTTCTGATTCAATCGCGTAGAGAAACCCCGAGTATAGCCCTTTCCATAGCTCGCTGCGTGACTCTGAGCTGTTTTATGAGGCCCATAGTTAGAGACCGTAAGTCATCACTGGTAGCACGCACTGGTTGATATATTTAAATATATAAAATATGTGAAAATTTTAAAATGTTTAGCTATCATGGTTACAGCTTGATAACAAACAGACAGCGGAGTCTAAATAAAAAGAGGAATAAGATCCCATTTTTATCTTTTAAGTATAGTACCTTAATAACAGAAAAAAACTGGCCAAGTGCGTGCACAAAAACACAAAACAGAGTCTTAGCAATAGAGGTTCCTTTTTGCCTTTTGGGTAGGTACGGAAAAACATACAGGTGAATTGAGAATATTGTATACTATCTATCCTTGGCGCTTGGTGAAACTTCATTTTATGTGATTAAATTTTTTAAAAAACACTTGCA
>DVZL01008831.1:0-10065 GCA_018236625.1 Lasaia peninsularis | reverse complement strand
CGCAATTTGTACATCCGTACTAATATTATAAGTGCGATCCTATATAAGTGTACCGAGATGATATATGCAATTATATCCTTAAAAACATGACTATAGAGTTTAAATTTGTTAATTGTTCTCAATGTTTGCTTGCTTTGATAAATAGCTGTTTTTGCTAAATTGCATATGATTGGCGCCGGTAAAACAACGATGATAACGGGTATCGTTTCTTATCTGTGCATATGATTGTATATTTTACATATTATGTTTACATTAGCTTCTAGTTTAAAAATACATGAAGTGGCCATGTAATTTATTAAGTACTATCTGTGCGTACTTTGTCTGCGTTTTTATTTAATTATTTTATACATTTCTATCAAAAATTCTAAAATTAAAGTGGCCTAAGCTAATTCTTACTACATTAGCTGTCTGCCAGTGAAATTGCCGTCCGTCCGTCTGTCTGTCACACAGACAGAAAAAAATCCAAAAAAAAATCTATTTCGGTAAGTACGTGTGTTTTGTAAACATACACAGGCATTTAGTAAAAGTGGTTATTTTAATATTACATACACACATTTCAATTTTATTTACTTGTACATACTAGCTGTGCCAGAATAAAAAATATATAATATTGATATTAAAGCAAATTTCATATTTGTCAAAAAGTAGATCCCACCCATGAAGCTAAATGCAATACCTCGAGTACACTTTTAACAACGACATGTCTCGAATATGTAGTATTGCTAATTCTCTAAACTGGACAATGTCAAAACAAACTGGCATTGTGAGAGCGAGATATAGGGATTAGATATTTATTTATGCGGACAAGTTGTTGTTAGAAGTATAACTCAGCACTCAACTATTTTGTTACCATAACAATTTCTCAGCCAATAGTTTTTTTTTTGTTATCAACATTTTCAAGATAAAAATATATTCGAAATTCAAAAATTTAGGGAAATCAAAAATTAAATACCATTATTCAAAACTTATTTACAAACTTAATGTTATGAGTTAGTTCGTTTGATTTTAAAAATTACGAAATTTTCGTGTGTTTAATTAAATAACATTTAATTTATTAATGTATTTTCTATTTAAATATTAATTAAAATTTCGTTAAAATTGGAGAAATTCTCTCGTCGGAACAGATTTAAGATCTAGTTTCTCCAATTATGTTTAGTTGAGTTATTTGAGCAAATTTCAATCTAAATGAATGTTTATAAATTTCTAATTTTATGTTAGCGATGCATGGCATTTCTGAGACGACTTCCCGGTATATAATATATAATAACAGCGTCTGTTTTATTGCGTTGTTATATATATACAAGAAGTCTATCTTTGCAGTCTTAGGTTAGCAACGCACTATAATCAGCTTTGGTGTCTATAGGCGATACGTAACCTTACCATAAAAAAGCAGCTAAAAACGTTTTCATTATCTCATTCAGGGTTGCCAATACCGGTTTTCCCAATTTCCCAAAATTATATATAACTTACCTAACTTAAGAAACACTGCTTACACAAAGTTAAACGCACGAGACCTCGGGGGTTTGATTCCAAGAACAACTTATTCTTATAAGTTGTTACAGTTTATCTCAAAAACATAACGTTGTTTGGATTGGACTTGACCCCTGTCACATCATGGGACCTAATATCATCGGCTAATCGTGGGTGCATATGTTACTTCGCCTAATCTTTTGTGATATACGCGGGAGCATTTTTAAGGTTATGTACCCATACAACAAACCTATTTTTTTTTTTGCCTTTTTAGATACTCCTATGGAACCCTTCGCTATAAGACCTACTTAGCGATAAGACTGTCTTTGCATACCAATTACTATAAGCATATCTATTTTAAGAATAATCATTTGTTATCCTAAATGTACTTGTATTGGTGTGCAATAAAGCTTTCATTCTATCATTCATTCATTCATTACTATAGAAAAACACTATTCCCTAGTAAATTTATATTTTCTTGGCCTCTGCTATCATTTGGAAGGAACGATTACATTGTTTTTTTTAATTTTTTTTGTAGAAGACGCTTATGAAGTGAAAGTTAAAGAAATTATATTTGTACGCTCCAAGAGGGCGGAATCACGCGCAGTAGCTAGTAGTAAACCGAAACTCATTAAGCTAAAGATACTAATGAAAATTACTCTGCTAACAACGACCTGTACCTACTATTTTCTTTTTACGAGTTTTGTGGAGTTGACAAAATCAAAACAAGCCTTATGATAGCTGATGTTTAATATTTTGGACAGGTCTTTGTTAAGAATCTCCCAGATGAATTTCTTACCTAGTCTGCCTGTCACCACGTCAAATGCGTCGTTGCTGTCATGAATAAACTTGGGGTTCGCGTACAAATCCTGTGGACAATATCAAAACCCGTTATGCTAGTGGAACAAGATATCTTAGAAACTAGTTAGAATTTCGAAACGCAGCTGACTACAGATAATGTAGCTCTTGTACGTATTTCAATATTTCGTTGCACTCTCTTATTTGAAGCATTGGACTAGACAGATGGATACTCTGATTGCTAGAAATATCTTATTTTAATAGTGTTTTGCCATCTTAAGATTATATACTTGATGATAAATCATCATTGAAATATTTAATCAAATATTCAACATAATTAGATAAACAACATAGATTAAAAAAACCCACACTCGTACACGAAGGCTTCGAACCATTATCTGATAAAAAGCAAACCAATCGAATTTTGTTGTATTGTAGTATTTACTTTAAACTGTATTTTAGTGTTTGTATAAAGCCTCGGTGGGCTAGTGGTGCGCGCTTCGGACTTCCGTTCGGATAGTCCAAGTTTGAATCTCGCCTTACATACACTAATGAATTTTTCTAGCTTATGTACATTTTCTGAGTGCTCTTATGGTGAAGGAAAACATTATGAGGAAACCCGGATTCATTGAATTCGACCTAATCTAGGTTGAGGCTAGTTTCCCTTCTGTGTTGCAGAGGTCGGATGGCAGTCGCTTGGCGTAAAAGTTAGTGTCCCAACTCAAATCCCCTAAATTAGGTGGCCGATCCCGATATCATTTGATATAATATGGGATTTTTATAAATTGTATAACGTTATTACATGTGCATGTCGACGCCTAAACAATATTTACCAATTTGAATTTATGTGTTTTAATATTTTGAATTTTCTAATATTTCCACGTGAAGAAAACAAAAAACATAAGTCATAAGACGTTTTGACGGGATCAGGAGAAAAATATACGCAGTGAAAATATTGAGTAATATTGGTCAATCTTCAGCTAAAGTGAAATATTGCATATTCATGACGAAAATAGTGTATATTATATTTTTGATGCCGTCAAAGCTCATTTGAGTTTAGGAAAAATGCCACGCTATGGTCAAAACCCTGACATTATTAATTATTATCTATTACTTCTAACTATTTATTTATTTATTTATTTATTGTGCCAACAAAGTATACACTACCTAATACAAACATTTACATAAAACCTTTAAAACACAAGTCAAGTGCAACTCCAATTACAGGCACAAATAGCTATCTTAAATAAATAAAGGTTCCACGTACACATTAAAATTACAATTAAATTAAAACTAATTAATTTTGAATAATTTAAACAACCATAAAAGACGAGGCTGTATGGACTAAGATCCTTTACTGAAAAATGACATAAAAAACAATATACGACAAACTTCTATTAAAATTACATATTATAGGTACACTGCAGCGTAGTATTTGTACAAACATAGAAAGGAACATTATAATATTTTAATGTGCTCAAACAAACTCAACTATTAGGTGCTAATTGGTTGTAGTTTGTCGCCCGGATGCAAATGAGATATTAGTGTTAAATAAAACGATTATTTAATAATTTTATTGCATTTAATAAATATACAAAAGAATAATTTGAGAACGATTATTTTTCACAAAATATATCGGAATAAAAAGTAGCGTTTCTCGTAGCTAGTGAGTTAAAAAAATATGTGAACACGACTACTCAGATTTTGAATTAATGCAGTAATAAAATAAAAAGCGGCTAAGTGCGAATAGGATTCTTGTACGAAGGATCCCTTACCATTTTATCAATAAAAACGGCAAATAAATCATGTTTGTTGTATGGAGCCTCCGTTAAACATTCTTGTTTCTAGTATTATTCTTTTTTTAGTATTATTTTGTTACAATAAATAGAAATAAGTAATAGCGGCAAAAGAAATGCATCATTTGTGAAAGTTTCAGTTAGGAATATGCATGTGTTTTTTTTTATTTAATATAACTGAAAAAAATATATAACAATTTCAAAATAGAGATAAATAAGCTAAAAAAATCCAAAGTATCATAATTTTCGGATGATTTAAACACCGTCATTTCATCGTGACGTCACCGTCCACCGGAAAGTGAGAACAATAATTTGTTAACGAAGTGAAATTAAGTGAAGTGTTATTACACTTCACTTTATTAATTTCACAATATATATTATAAATATGTTTTGTCCTTATGTTCGAAAATTTTCATATTATGCCCAAAAATGCAAAAATAAGGATATCAATAGACATGGCGTTGACATTGGACGGTGACGTTACGTCCTGACTTTCCGTTGTCGAGATTTGCGAGGGAATTTCAAAAATACTACTTTTAAAGAATTAACTTTATTAATAAAAACTTGAATATTAGCAAAAATATTGATGTGGGTATATTTCTTCAGCTTTAAGGATTACACGTTATTTTTATCGGCCATTTCCCTATTTTGTCCCTATTGCAACTTGCATGAAATTAAATTTGGTCCTCATTCTTCTTTAATCATCTTCCTTAATCAGCATGATTTGTATGATTGTAACCTAGGGTACGTGCCGAAGTATCAAGTTAATTTTAAACCCACAATATATTTAATAATGTACCTATGTAATCTTATTCTGACCCTATGTACAAAAAATTTCAATCAGAATTGCCGACCCTATAAATTTGCCGCCCAAGGATTCAGCCTACTTAGCCTGCTGGTAAATCCGCCACTGAACCTACCCAAGAGATTCTGGCTACATTTATGTAACTAAATATGTGCGCCTACTGACTACTAGGGATGTTAAGATGAAAGTGAAGAAGTTAAACTAAAAAAAGCGGGTCCTGTTCAACCTGTATTAACTTGTTTAATTTTATCTCTCTCTTTGGTATGGAATTGTTTATGGAACTAAATCTAGACAATCGTGTATTCATTTAAATTTAATAAGGCAACCTCATTATTATAATTAGATTGAGAGAAAAATATGTTTTTATTTAATTTGTGATTCACATGAATAATTGGTGAGAGTATAACGCTGACTTCCATGTTATACCTGGCAATAAGGAATATGCATGTGAATTTTTTATTTTTTTAAACAATACTTCAAGTAATTGTATAACTGAAACACCTTCAAAATAGTGATAAATAAGCTAAAAAGAAATTATTCAAAGTATATATTATAAATATTGTTCTGCCCCTACGTGCGAAAATTTTCATATTATATCCAAAGATGCAAAAATAATGATATCAATCGACATGGCGTTGACATTGGACCGTAACGTCACGTCCCGACTTTCCGTTTTCGAAATTTGCGAGGGAATTTCAAAAAGACTACTTTTAAAGAATTAATTTTGGTAATAAAAACTTGGATATTGGCAAAAATATTTATTTGCATATATTTCTTCAGCAATAAAGATTACACGTTATTTTTTTAGCCATATCTAAATCACATGCATATTCCCTATTCATTTTTGGACGGCATGTAGGCAACTTAGATTTGTTTTATCTGTGTCGAGGTATTTTTTGCGGCCCTATAATATGTTTAATTGTCGCCTAACGCAAGGAGTGTACTATTAATTATCTATATCTTAAACAAACATATGTTTTATTTGATATAAGTGCAATCAATGAATCTAAAAATATTTAAAGAATCGCGCATTATTTTACATTCTCATTAATCTAAAATAATGATAAATAATAATACTGGCAGAAATAAATTATTGTAATGGCAGAATCATATTCTTGTAAAAAGATAAGAGTTGCCACTAAAAAAAACATAAGTCAAAAAAGTAGAACAGCAACAAGAATATAATAGGTTTTGCTTTAATTTTCTTTGTCTTTAATTAAATATTATCAATTTTATTTTCATGTAAATTAATAGATTCCAATAAAAATGAATACAATATTAGAACGGTTAGACTGTTCTGCCGACGGAGATTACCAAGGGACTTGTCGTGTTTGCATGACTACCTGCAATGTATATCCAAATAACTTATTTGAAGGAAATAATTATGATATACTCAAGAAAATAGAATTTTGCACTGGGATTTTGGTAAATATATTTGTCATACAAACTTGTTCTCAGTTGATGTTGTGTTACACTTGTTCTTTCACATTAATAACATCAGTAGTCCATAAACACTTGTATTGCTTCACTTAAATTTAATAAGATATTAGTACGCCTGTTTCGCTTTTTATAGTATCCTCAGGGTTATTATGAATTATTTGGATAATGTTGTTATAAGTAACTTAGCAGACTTACTATTTACTTACTGCAAGGGACCTGGTGTATAGATATGTATGGATGTATGAATGATGAAGCTCTATCAAGTAACAAATATGATTAGTGTAAATCAGTCTGTAGTCATGTGTAGTTAGTGTCTGGCTTTGGCATATGATGTCCCAGGTTTGATTCCTAAGTAGGGCAGCTTATTGTATAGGATTTCTTAGTTTATCTGAAAAATATAATATTAGGATTTGATTTATGCCCAATTTGGCAATAGACTTGCCTCCTTTCACATCATGATACCTAGCTTCGGCTAGTTGTTAATGCTTAAAGCATCCTAGCCTCAGTTGGCAACTTACCATCTTTGATGTCCAATTTTGACAAGCTATATGTTTGTTTTATCAACTGACATCCAATATTTTCATAACATATTTTTGTTTGCTAGTTTAAAAAAGAAAATGGTTTTCCATCACAAATATGCAAACTTTGCATGAGAAACCTATCAACTGCATATAAATTTAAAACTAAATGCCTTCAGTCCGAAGAGATATTCCGTAAACAATCAAAAATAAAAATAGAGATTACAGTACCAAAGAAATTTGAAGACGATTGTAATTTTAATGATTCTGATTATTTTGATTCCAAAATTGATCAGAGTACAGATATTAATATGGTTAAACAAGAAAATATTGTTCAAGATGTTCTTATTAAAGTTGAAAAAGTTGAACCTAGTGAAAGTTTTATTGAAAGAAAGGATGAGAAACCTAGGTAAGTAAAGCTCTACTATAAAAAATCTGTCCAAAACATAGTCCAGCAATATTTTCAATGTTAACTTTCTTTTCTACCCATTCCAGCACCGCCTTGACAATTCCTGCTGGATGGTGATATAGCATATTAAAGTAATAAATGTCCCTGTATAAATTATACAGATTGCTTTAACCCAAAAGTAAGCAAATCATATGTTTCTGTTACATATATTCTTATAATTACTTAAATAGGTCAGAGTAAATTTAATAAACACCCATACCCGGAAATATCAATATACTTGTTCATCAAACAAATGTTGTGAATCTGGTACAAATAAAAATACTATATTATAATGTAAAAAAATAAATTTAGAATGGTCCATGTCTATAAATATTACCAATGTTCGTCTAATCAATGCATATCCCTGTTTGAAATTAAATGGTTGTTTGCATGTATACTAACCTTTTGACTTATCGGGTAGATTTAGTCTCCAAGTTGCCATGTGTTTATTTTCAGTATAGACGTCAAAAACCTGACAAGGCTTAAAAATATCCAATGGAAACAAAGACCAAAGTACAGAAAGCTATATTGCCGGGTGTGCAAATTATTTTTCCAGGACTTACAGGAGTTGACTAAACATAGAAAAGAGTTACATAAAAGGATTAGAAAGACTGATGGTACAAAGTCTTGGATGTGCGATGTAAGTTTCCATTTTTACTTAGGAATGTGGCAATCCCTTTGTTAGTGATGGTTTCTTTTTATACAAGAATAAAAAAAGCTGTAAAGTTTGTATGGTTGAATACACTAATCTCCGGAACTACTAGTTTGAATTAAAAAAAAAATAGGGAGTCCATTTATAGAGGATGGCTTTAGGTTATATAGGCATCAAGTTATACAGACAAGATTTGAAGTAACAATGAAAAATGTTGCAAAAATGGAAAAATATTTGTTTTTGGAGGCTCATCTTTTGTGAACAAAGTTAAAAGTTTTGACAAAAGTCCACAACAGCATATGTTTAACTTTAAGTGTTTTAATAAGTTTGATATAAATCAATCATCATCCACCTAAATAACTTCATTTTGAATTATGTTTTTGTTTTTAGTGTTCTTTAAAATAAATAAAATTATTATAATTTGTTAAAAATTTGCATACCACAATTTTGTAGACATTAAATACCTTTTCCTGTAACTAAACTTTTTAACACACATATTCTGCAAGTAAATAATTTTTATTTTTATTTCCAATTTACATTTTCTTAAAGTAGATTTTTAGAGATTGTTCCGTAATTAACATATGTGAAACCACGAAGCACAGCTAGTTTAACAAAAAATAATTTTGTTGGGTTATTTTACCTCTGCACAAACAGGGCCAGATTACTTGGAAATCTAAAATAGTTGTTCAGAGAAATTAATACATTTTGCCCCAAGAGAATAGAGATGTTTATATATCCGGATTATTTGAATCTATTACATTTGTTCTGATATCTATATCAGTACTTCTATGTTTTAGTATCGTTGAACACCCATAACACAAATATCTAATTTGCTTACCTTGGGGACAGATCAATTTTTGTTAATTGTTATTATTATTAAAGTTTATTTTTCTAGATATGTGGTAAATGTTACGTTCATCGTACGTCTCTGGACACACATGTAGCGTCGCACTTCACGCCTCAGAACGAGTGCGACTACTGTGGCTATCAGACGTGTTATAAAAATGATCTTATCAAACATATAAGGATACATACAGGTAAAATCAATATTTGTTACTACACTCTCTCTAAAGTTATACATCTGAAGACTATGTTTGTTAAACCTAACTACCTATTTTTATATAACACTAGTGACCCGCCCCGGCTTCGCACAGGTATACTATACATGTTACATACATAAAAATCTTCCTCTTGAATCATTATATCTATTAAAAAAAACCGCACCAAAATCCGTTGCTTGGTTTTAAAGATTGCTTAGTTTGAAAGCATACATAGAGACAGACAGAGAAAGTGACTATGTTTTATAATATGTAGTGATATGAATGTGTAGAATGAATAGAATATAGTTGAGTATAAATTTTGTCTAACAGGGGATAAGAAATTCAAATGTGACCAATGCACATGTGCGTTCCACAACTCGTCCAATCTTTACTCGCACATACGCGGGTTTCACCAACGAATCCGAAGGTTCGTTTGCCAACGTCCCAACTGTGGGAAGGCCTTCTTCGACAAATCCCAGCTGAAAAGACATCTAAATTCTCATGATTCGTTTAAAGGGTAAGTTTTTGTATTATTTATGGCTTATTTCCAAAAAAGGAATTCGTCAACATCTGAAAATTACACTCCTAATAACGACCTGTCCTGAATATGTAGTATTGCTAACTCTTTCTAAACAGCGTCTCTTTCTGTCAGTTTTGTGGAGTTGACATTGTCAAGACAAAACCGGTCTTGTGAGAGTCAGATACAGGCCCTATAATAATGAGATAAATCTTTCATATTGCAGACAGATGACCAAAATCAGACATGAGACAATAATGACCATACCCTAATATTAAAATAAATACATAAATATCACACTAGACAAATCACACAAATTGATCTAACCCCAAGCAAATTATATAATAATTATTTTGACATATACATTATTGCTGCTGACGGACAGACATACTGGAAGTGTAGTCTTAGTAACAGAGTACCGTTTTTACACTTTAACCCTAAAAACTGCTACCGATACAGAATAAATAAGGTATGTCGGCGCCATTCTGCACTATCATACTGCTGGAATAAATAAATAAATATTACTGGACAAATTACACAAATTGATCTAACCCCAAAGTAAGCAAATTATATGCTTGTGT
>DVZL01008830.1:0-10067 GCA_018236625.1 Lasaia peninsularis | reverse complement strand
CGCGGAGCGGCCTCCTCGGATCTCTCTTCGTTCACCGTGGTGGCTCAAGCCACGGTTACTAAGCCCCCTCACCACGACAAGGTGGAGATCCCTCGAGGGGGAACCACCAATTGCCTACAATAAGTAGAAGTATTGTAAGTTTAATTTTGTGTGATAGCAATAAAACAGGCTTAGTTTATTAGATATTAAAGTTTATTTATTAAACGGAAAAAATTAAAACCTATTTCTAAGACTATCCGTCTTTTTGTCTGTCAAACAATAAATACTAAAAAAAACAGAATAAACAATAAATGTGATTTTTTTAACGCTTTTATAGAGAATGGTACGTGGAGGGAGTCTTACGTGTGTGATTTCTGCTCTGTGTATCTGTTTCTAGACTGAGTGGCTTCGGGGTACGCGCTTCAGACTTCCATTTCGGTAATTCAGGTTCAAACTCCATCATGTACCAAAGTTTTTCTAACTTAGGTGAGTGCTCTTATTGTAAAGGAAAAATATCGTGGAAATGGCAGGATTTGTGCCCGATATGGCGACGGACTTGCCACCTGATCGTTATAGGACCTAATATCGTCGGCTGAAAGTGGGCGCAGGTCTTAAAATCATCATCTTAGCGATACTTACTTTTATGCGTCGTGGGATGTATTTTCTTACTTTGAGAATCCCTTGTTCTTTCTCTTTATAGTTTTGTCCATGACTTTCAGCTAACTTTTTCTTGCAATGAATCGCCCGGATTGGTACCACCGCTTTATCTATTCCGGCCACCATAACGTAAGTGCTTGCTACTGTCGTGTTCTAGTTTAGAGGGCAAGAGGCTTTCCAATTCAGCCTCAGGTTGGCAATGCACCATTTTCTTCTTTGTTGTCTATAGACGACGTATATAAGGAATATACCATCAGGAAATCTGTCTGCTTTTTTTCCTTACCTAAAAAAACTGTCATTTTTAAAAGCCTTCCACTAGTAGTAGTAGCTTGACAACATGACGACAGATACTACAAATCTTTATATCTTAACGCCAGGTCCCTTGCATGGTAAGCAGAGAGTATCGAGTCAAAAATGTCATGATCCCTACACACTTTTTTAGCTTCTTCTACATTTATTACTGTCTTCATACAAACACGCCAGTTTCAGAAACTCTTGACACCACCCTCGGATAACACACGAGTATTTGATCGTGGAATGTCAACCTAGGTCTCCCCGCGTACCTACAACCATCTACATTCGCATTGCATATCAGTTTTGTCAATCTTTGGTATATAATACGAATATTCATAATATTATTTTTATCTATATACATTAGAAAATATATATTTAGCTATAAAATTCACAGACAAGTGTAGATTTCTATAAAATAAAGACGAAACATGTGAACATCCTGATACACAGATATCGGAACCATTGTAGGTGAAATTTTTTGAGTAAACAGAAATTGTATACGTATGTAAATGACTCTGAGAGAAAGCCACATGACGAAATAACCATAAAGCGACATAAACAGGCACCGCCGAAAGGTGTGGCATCGGTTTTTAATTTCAATAATTTGTCGTGGTGTCGCACATTACCAACCGCTGATTATTACACAATTTACATAATGCACTATACTGGCAACAATTATGGTTTTATTCGTTGGTTGGTATCAATAAAAGCTTTTATAAGGGATTTTATTTTTGACAGTAGTGCCGCTCTGCCACACGTATAAAACAATTATGGTTTTATTTTGTTGGTTGGAATCAATAAAGGCCTTTATGACAATTTATTTTTGACAGAAGTGCAACTCTGTCACACGTAAAAAATATAATTGTTTTTCTGTCTGTTTACCTCTTTTAAAGTTTTTTTGTCTACGCATTGAATTTGATACGGTTTTCAATATTATGTGTTTTTTGATACGTCTATACAAATATTCTATTTTCTTTTAGAAATGTATGTAATAAAAAAGTTATAATGTATATACTAAATACTAAACTAGTACCTTGGCTAATCGTGGGTGTGTTCTTGTATATCTACTGGACTTACGAGTCGTGTATATACTAGCACACCTCTGCCTACCTCTTCGGGGATAATAGGCGTGAAGGTACTTTATTAAGTAAGGAAATAAAATATCAAAAAAAATTTTTTTTCAAACGACGAAAAAACGGAGGATCACCTCAATTCGAAAGTGTTTAAAAAAAATTATATTTGTTACCTCAGAACTCAGGACTGGGTGACCTGAATTTTTTTTCAGCGAACAAGCAAACGGGCCTATAGACACCATAGAATGACATTGTAGCAATCATCATATATGCACTTCCAATGTGGTCATATATAAAGAAATAAATAATTATGGCCATAATCTATACTAATAAATAAATAATTAGCATTGCCAAATAAAATTAAATGCATATGTGTAAATATACACAATCTGTCTGTATGCCTGTTTGTACCCGCTAATCTCCGAAACGGCGGGACATATTTTGACGGCTCTTTCACTGACAGACAGCTGATGTAATAAAGTATGGCTTAAGCCACTCTTATTTTAGAAATTCATTTTAGAAATGTATAAAATATAGTGGCTAAATAAAAACGCAGACGAAATCGAGGTCACAGCCAGTACTGAATAAAAAAGTTTAGTGATTTTTGAAATATGAACAAAAATAATATTCAAAAACATTCTTAAAGTCGGTTTTTTTTGCAATTTTACCGCTTATTTCATCATAATATGTTTCACATATATCAGATTTAAGGTTCCTTACTTTTTACAGTTGACTCGAGAAAAGTGACACTCAATGCCGACAAAAATATATTTGCGATTCTCAAGCAATACTTGTGCAAATTCACCAAAATGACTCAAAACAAATCTTGCTAATAAAACACACAGACTCAAAATGAATAGTTTTCTTGCTTGAAAATCGCCAAAAACATTTTTTATTGCAGTGTCTAGTCACATATGTTTCAGCGGAGTCCCTGATAATGTCGAGCGATGATAGCGCTGCATTATTGCTAAGGGACGGATGGTTAACGACGGAGGAAACTCATTAAATAGGCGTGGATTTATGAGAAGCAGGGGTCTGATACACTTGTAGGTAACTGAATTTCGGCGACGTCGTCAAAATGAAAGTGGGTTTCCGAGATCAAATTGCTTCAAAATTGTACAATTTTTGGCTTCGTTTATTTTTATAAAATAGTTTTGGTATGTTATTTCAGTATTGGACGAATTACTGTTAACACGCTGTTAATATTAATAACAATACCGTGTATGATAAAAATGGACAGGAATTATAATTATACTCCGGGTTTTATTTAATTAATTATTAGGTATATTTTATATATTTCAGAAAAAATAAAAAAAATGCCCAAGTCGTTATTTATTCAATCAACTGTCTGCCAGTGATAGTCCCGTCAAAATCAGTCGAGCCATTTTAGAGATTAGCGAATAGAAACAGACAGACATTTTGGTATATGTACAGCTTGTAAACATACATATGCATTTAGTAAAAAATAGTTATTTTAATGTTTATACAGACACTCCAATTTTATTTATTTGTATAGATGATAATATATTATATTATATCCTAACTGTATCTGTCTGTTTGTTATGTATGGAAATTACATTTTTGTTAGATAAGACAGGGAACGAAGAGACGGTTCTCCTAATTGTAAGAGATAAACGTGGTCCACCGACACTAATGTGCCAGCACAAGTATATTCCTCTGCCTCCCGATCCAGGAATATGGGCGTGACGGTATTCTTTACAAAAAAATTAGACGAGTTGTAACGAAAGTGCAAATACAAAATCGCATTCGAAAACCTACATTTCAGCGAACAGGAATATGAATTGTAGAACTAATTAACTTATGAAACAAACCGTTAACAAAGATAAAAGTACCATCGAAAGTTGAAACGTTAAAGCTGAAAAACTCGGCTCGTCTGTAAAGTTCAACAAAAATCGAATTAATTCAGAGATCCACTTAGGATTTGAATTGCGTAACAGCCAACTTTAAAATTGCCATTGTGTACCCAAATTAAACTTTTTCCACTGAACTTTCCACCGACAACGCTGATGTCTCCATCCATTTCTTGAGTATAAAGTTTTATGTGTCTTTTACTTAATTTTTAACAGCAGTTTTAATACTCTTATGCTTGAAAATCGTGCCTTCTTTTGACAGTTCATTGACACCTAACTCGCTTTGGTGTCAATGAACTGTGAAAATCCGTCAAGTGCGAGTTGGACTCATGCACGAAGAGTTCATTGATAAAATGATTATTGATAAAATGCTTTTATTGCTATAATAAATATATGCTATCATAAATTGCTAATAATATTGATAAAATGGCAAAAAATCACTTTTTGTACAACAAGGCCTTTATGTAATTGTTTTATTTTGTTTTTATTATTTGTTGTTGCAGCTGCAATGGAAATACGTAATCTGTAAAAAATTAAGCTGTGTATCTCAATACAGCGTGGTGACCGACAGACGGACAATCGAGTCTTAATAACCTAGTAGTTAGTTCTTTTTACCCTTGTTGTTGTCTGTATGTCATAGATGAATTCAAAAACTTTTGGACATATTGTTATGTAACTAGCCACCAGGTGGCGCTGGCGTTGATGGCGCAGCAACGCGCTCCGGGTACAGCTAGTATTTTAATATAACTGACCCACCAATTTAGTCATTTTTTTTTCTTTTAAGAGATAAGATAAGACAGCAAATATACACACGTGTCTCGTGATGGGAAGAGACAACCGAGAAACGCCATAGATGTTGTAGGTCTGTTGTCGGGCTGTTAGACCATGTGTAAGACCTACTTACTACCTCTTGGCAAATTTTACACGAGGACCAAAAAAATATTTTTTTAGATAACGTATCGCACGAATTTTGAACCAACAAGGGTATGGAATCATTTCATTAGTAATGCAGTAATGTTAACAGCCAACCGCTAAATTTCAATTACATTTTTTTTGTACATACGCGGTATTGGAAAATGTTAGTTACGCGGTATTAGTCTAGCAACGACGATAATATGTCCATGATATGATTATGTATATGTGTAGATTTTTTTGTAATTAATTTAATGCTTCATTTATAAGATGTCGTACCTACGAACAAGAATACTAACACCTTCACAAACCTTCGTATTTAAACATTGTAATGTAACATATCTATACAAATAAATGAAACTTGAGTGTATGTATGTTATATCAATTGAAATAACCGCTTTTTACTAAATACATATTTTCGTTTACAAGAGTACCTACGTATACCAAAATAATAATTATTACAATTTTTGTCTGCACGTAGTCTGTTTGTTCGCCCTAATCTTTGAAATAGCTGAACTGATTTTGAAGGGACTTTCTCGTGCAGATAGCTGATTTATTATAGAATGGCTTAGGCTGCTTTTATTTTAGAATTTCATTTTAGAAATGTGTAATCAAATAAAGTCGCAGAAATATTTAGTATAAAAATAAAAGTACATTGGTATTTTTATGTGAATGTGGATGGCTGAAGGTACCCGGGGAGACCTAGGTTCATAGTTTTAACGATATTGCTCGTGTATTATCCGAGGATGATGTCAAGAATCTCCGAAACCCTCGTGCTTGTATGAGGGGAGTAATAAATGTGGAGAAAGCTAGGTAACTATGTAGGAATCGTTTATACTTGGCACTTGATACTCTACCTAGAACACTAGGGACTGTTTATAGTGAATGTTTGTGCTAAGTTACAGATAATTTATTACACAAGTCTTTATATAGTAATATAAATATAAAAAATGAAAAGATAAATGGGCTCCATTTTGAATGCGTATTCATTTACAGTAAAATCAGTATTACATTTAGATGTACTCCGAGCTGAACGTCGAATGACACACGTTCAGAAGTTAAATTGCTCTAATTTGTGCACCTTATTGCACACCAGTCCCTTTTGAAAGCCATTGCACAGCGATTTGCGATAGTGTTGTACCTCGATAGGTAATTCTATCGATATCATGCTAATTTTCATTAAGTTTATCATGTGATAGAAACCGTTTTTGTAGATGTTAGTCACATGAAAGTGGATAATTATTATGCCTACGAACTAAATTTGAATATTGATACAATTATTAGAAAAACTAAATCAATTAATCAATCAATCAATATTTGATACTGATTATGAATATTGTCGATAAAAAAATTATATTAAAATCTAAATATGTTATGTATCTATATATTTTTTTTTAGATTTTTTTCATTTTCTTTCGAAAATGTGTTTAAAATCTTCTTCGTATTCCAATAAAATATGTCGAATAAAACTTATTAGTCTTGGATTATTAATGTTTTTTTTCTTATTTTAATTTTTTATGGGATGAAGAAGCGAACAAACACACGACTCTCTTGATGATAAAAGATAATCGTGGCGTGGATGTTGTAGGTGTGTCACTGTCCTGTGACCGGGGTGTTAGTACTACTAGTAATATTTTAGTATTTGTACGTAGTTTCCTTTCGAATAGTTCAGTTATTAAAGCTCGATTGGATGACAAAAATACATTCAAACATCAATTAACTTCCACAAACCTTATCATTGAAATATTAAAAGAATTGTCGTTCGTAAGTTTAAATAATATAAAGTTATTCAAAATCATCGACAACTATCGATACTGAATGAATGACCTATTACCATGACTAAACGAATGCGTTCCGGTCCCTCCCAGTCTTTTTGTGAAGCCATTTGGTTCGTTTTACTTATGAAAGCGCATCTCCTTTGAAGTTGCTTGAATTATTTAATCTTTTAATAGAATTAAGGTGCCTGCTACCAACCCCCTATCTGTTGCTCAGTTTCATACACGACTCCCCTAATTGGCTAGTTGAATGAAAATATTTACCTTCTTTAATGGAATTCAATATAGCCGTCTGTCTTCACTTTCTATTGGCATTTTTGTTTATAAGTTGTTTTTCTAGTGGTTGATTTTCTATTTTTTTTAACTTTGTCATTCTCTAAGTTGCATCCATACAATTATTATAAATGGAAAAGTGTGTGTGTGTGTGTGTGTATGTTTATTTGTCCATCTTTCACAACAAAACGAAGCGACGAGTTGTCGTGATTGTTAAGTGGAGATAGTTTAAGGGATGGAGATTGACAGACTTCTTTTTGTCTCTTCTATCGCTCCACTTCCCTAAAAGGGGATGGAAGTTTGTATGGAGCATTCCGTAATTTTCAAGTAAGAAAGATAAAAAAATCGGTATACGGACCTTTTGTTACCAACGAAAAACATCTGCCTTATTTTTTTATCTTCCTCCAGCCCATTCATTACATTCTATGGGAAGACATATTATAATATCATCTACATTAGCGCATTAAGATAATATTCTGTTCCGAGTTCTCTGCTGCGTTCTAAATCAGGAAAGGGGAACCGTCTTACCTCGAATGTAATGAGTGCAAAGTCGCGTGCAAAAGCTAATACATTAATTAATATTTGTTAAAATAAGCGTTTGTATAAAATAAAGACCCTTCAAATAAAATTAAGTACTCTCCTAAAGACCATAAGTTACTAAGAATGTCATATATACTTCCGTCATACTATAATACTGTGTACACATACGACGCTAGCTAAGCAGTCAAAGCCTCCAGCTCAAGTAGACGACTTACTCCTCTAATACGCTCTCTACAGGCTATTGATTTGCATTTGCAAATTTCCTGATGTGAATATATTAATGAAACTGCATATAAATTCGTAGTAAGAAAATAAAATGAAAAGCATTTTATGCGAACGTCCTTGACCGCGAAAACCCAGTGCGTTACCATGCTACATATACATATAAGTCTTGGATTACGTATTGTTTAAATATTATACAAATGTAAAAACAATGTACACCTTATATATATTCTCGTAATATATATGTTTTGGGAACATCGAGATTCATAGTTATTTAGTCTTTGATATTAGTAAACTCGCCATTGTCACTTCTATATGTGTCTCTAATTGGAGAGCACTGACGTTACGGTAGCAAATAATTAATAAACGATTGTTGAAACGCTTAAATCTTTTGCGTAAGTTTACCATACTTGCAAACCGGAAGAAAACGAGCACTGACGTTACAGTGGCAAGAATAGGGATGACTAAAGCAGTTAGAGTGGTCGCTAATTGGCGGGGGAGGGACAAATTGCTCGTACTAGGGTGACAATAAATTGACATGGGCCGAGGAAATTACCATACGCTCCGGATATTTTAGAATTACTTTAATGTCCGCCCTTGGAAGTGGTCCTTAATTGGAACAGCCCATTTGGTTACTCGTGGATAAACTTTTGAATGTTTTGTTTATTTCCTTTTTATATTTATATATTTTAAATCAATCCTATTTAATTAATTTATTTTTTTAAGTAGGGATAAAACATATTTAAGTTTTACATAATGTACAAAAATATTTAACTATTATAAGTATGTAAAAGTTACGTTCAACAAAGTGAATGAATGAATGTACTAGTATAAAACTTTATTGCATAGCAATACAAATACATTAAGAAGAACATGTTATAATTATTCTTATAATAGATAAGCTTATATTAATTTTTATGCAAAGTCGGTCCAAACCAAACTAACTCTTCAGCTATATTGGTATTGATTTCTACCTTATTTAAGCATAATACAATAAAAGAAACAAAACACGTAAACCCTGGCTATATCTGAATTAAATCCCTCCGCTAATTCCCTAATTTCAAGGGCCGAATTTTGCGCTGAAAGCAAAAGATATATGGACTTTATTATCCCAGACCAAACCACTTGCACTAAAACCCAACGATTACAAGCCGTATAAAAGCAAGGGTAAAACGGTCGACACAAAATTGGGGCTATTTGGTATGACTATAAATTAATTTCGGTGCAGGGCATTGCAGTTAAGCCTCCATACATTTTAATTGCTTCCATTATCGGCTACTCTACAAAATAGCGATCCAGCTACAATGAGTTGCTGTTTTGATATAGAAATACATCCCATAAATATCCCAATTTGTTAATATTACAAGTACGGCCCGGTGTCCTAAAACAATGTTTTCACGTTGAGTCGTCGATTCAAATTGGATGAAAATATATTGTGACGGATATAGCGACCGTCCAAAATATATTAACGTCTTACAATGACAAATTGACGACTAGAGTCTCACGAGAAATATCATAAAACGACTTCTACAATATCATATCATGTTCCATTACGTTTGTATTACATAAAGTAATGATATATTCAAATATTCTACATTGTTCAACGTTGGCGGTTGGTGATACTTTCACATATTCATATTCTAAATGAGATGCAGATATATTTTTTACATCATCGTCACAGCTAAAACTTAAGTTTTAGTTTTGATGCTGTAGCGAAACCGGTTGGCTATATCAAAAACAACTTTTAATTATAAATGATATGTGAAATAGTACAAGTGTTTCTTATTTGAAATATAAAATGAATATATTCAAGTAAAAAGGGGCAGCTTTTAAAATGTGAGAATAGGTTAAGTGGATCATTACCGAAAAAAACAACGGTGGTGAAGTGCTGTGCAATAACTTGCCCAGGTTAGTACCCACCGCTTTACTTTTTCCTGCCATTGTCATGTTCCGGTCCGAAGAGTAGGTAGTGTAGTCGATAAACTTGTACATTGGGTCTCAAAGCCTAGCCTAGAGTGGCGATGAACTACAACATCTTTGGTGTCTATGCGCCACGTTTATCTTTTTGTTTTTATCTGCTTGTTTGCATTCTTATAAAAAATAATGTATAAATTAAGAAATTAGCTACTTATATCGAATCTTTGTTTTCTTGAGACGATACGACGCGATGCTTAAGACTGAAGTTTTTGAAAGAATCCTAATACTCCCATTATGTATAATAATTATGGTATTGCATAATATAATAAAATTATATTAAAGATACAAAAATCAAACCAGTTAGCTAATTTATGAATTTTAATGAAATGAAATGAAATGAAAATTATTTATTTGCCGAATATGTGTGTTTTTACCACTATGTGGTGTGCAAATATTTCAAAATATAAATTATATTTTTTTATTTATAAAACAATATATTACACACTAATTATCTTATTATCTATAAGTAAACATTATTTTTACACGACTTATTT
>DVZL01008829.1:0-10069 GCA_018236625.1 Lasaia peninsularis | reverse complement strand
AAATGTAACCGATTCGTTTTCATTGCCTAGATTTTGTTTGTACACGCGGGCGAAGCCGCAGGCAACAGCTAGTATAACAATAAAAATGAATTGATAAATATGTTGCTAAGCACAAAACTCAAGAACGACTGAACCGATTTGGATGATTTCATTTTTTTGATCGATAAAGTCTAAGGACGGTTCTCGTGGAAGGAAAAACCGGGAAAAGAAACACAGGAAAAAGTTGGATTAAGAAACTTTAATACGTGGAGCTAAGGGGAACAGATAGTAGTAAAATAAGAAACAGCCAAGTGCGAATCGAATTCGGTTCCGTACCATTGTTTGGGGAAACACCAGAAAATCACGTTTGCTGCATGGGAAAACCTTAATTTTTTAATGAGATAAGACAGCGAAACAGGCACTCTGGTCTCCCGATGGTAAGAGACAACCGTGGCCCATAGACATCATAGATGTTGTAGGTGCGCCGCTGCCTTGTGGTTGTGCTCTTAGACCTTTTATACAAGTCTACCCTACCATCCGGACCGGAATACGACAGTGTCATGGCGGCAAGAATAGGTTTTTACCCTTTGGTTACGGAACCCTAGTGCTTTAAACTCTAAGCCGGCAAATTGTGGCATTAAAAATGAAACAATTACACAAAGCTAAAAGCTAGTACAGTTTCAAGCTCCTTACCTCGGCATCAAAATATCCGGTGGTTTTACGTCGCTGCATTTTTCATGTGTTACTTTCGAGAATTGTAAATTTTTGTGAAGAAAAAACTGGATCGCCTCTGTGGTCAAGTAGAGTTCGAGTCCGACTTTGACGCACAATGTCCCGAGTTTGATTCTCGGGTAGGAAAATTTGTCCATTTTTACAGTTTACCTGAAAAACATATCATTATTTAAGATTGGATTTGTGTTCGATATGGCGATGGACTTGCCACTTGAATTTGGACCAAATATCATCGGCTAATCGTGGGTGCAGTGGCCTAAGTAACGTATAACTTCTGCTTACTCCTTCTGGGATATGTGCGTTACGATATTTTTTATTTTATGCACCAATTTTCCCCATGAAGATCCGGATCTTCTTTATAGAAAGGACTTATTATGCAGCTCGTAACAGGCAAGTAGGGGTTAACTGTTGTGTTCTGGTATGGAGGGTAAGGTAGCCGGTTTTTAAAAATGCTTTCCAGTCCAGCCGCAGGTTGGCTATGCGCCATTACCTTCTTTGGTGTCAATAGGCGACGTATATATCTTAAATAAGCTCCGAAACTGCAAGACCGATTTGGAAAATTCTTTTATCATCAGAACCTGACATTATCCCTGATGAACACATGCTTTTTTCAATGGTTTTCGATTTCCTGTATAATTAAAAAATACAATCGGACTGGTAGGTGGTGCTGCTGTCATTATGTAAAGTGTCAACTACGAACTAACCGTGCGAAGCCTGGCCTGTTGGTTAATTATATAGGTATGAAATTATATTATGTGGGTAAACAAATCCCATATCCCGAAGGCAGAGTGCCACGATTAGCCAACGACATTAGGATTTAGGTTGCAAGTCCGTGATATGACAGGTGGCAAGTCCGTCGCCATATTTGAAACAACGTTATATTTTTCAGATAAACTGAAAAAACTCATAAAGACAAGTTGCCTCACCTAGAAATCGAATCCGGATCCCCGTGCGTCAAAGTAGGACACAGCCTAGGCCCAATCACAGAGGTGTGTATTATATTATAATGGACACATACTCATATACAAATATTTTTTGTTTTTAAACGCAGAATGTTTAAAATACAAGTACAAGTAAGACTTCCACGAAGGGTTTCTTCTGTAAAAATGGCAAAAAATATTTTTTGGTGTATGGGTATTTGTTGTCATAGCGGCAACAGTAATATCTGAAAATTTCAACTCTCTAATTATCACAGTTCATGAGACACACAGACAGACTGACAGACAGACTAACAAATAGACGGACAGGTTTAATATTAGAAAAAATCCACATATGTATATTTTCAGAAATCAACGATGTAAAAACTGTTATAATCAAAGTTTTCACATTTTATAGCATGAGTAGGGCTTAAAAGTAAATAAAAAAAAACGAGTTTTTTTTTCATAAAAATATAAAAATTATTTATCTGTGTTAACTGTAATGGCGTCTAATTAACTCGTTATACAGTAAATATGTCTCCGGCAGGCGGGATGGACGGATCAATTACTTAATGGTTTCGCAAAACACTCCTTGGCGTTTCTGGTGCTTTCCACGAATTATAGGCCAAGAGCCAGCAGTTTTTAATTACAATCTATTTAGCATTTTAATTTTATTACTACCTTCAATTTTTAAACAAGATATTTATCTTTAGATTATATCTTCCTCTTAGTCAAAGTAAATTTAGTTACAATTTGCGAATTAAAATTTCGTTGTATCCGAAAGTGGATTTTTTTATTAGTGCACAGGCACTCTGGTCTCCTGATGGTAGGAGACCACCGTGGCTTATAGACGCGTGGCGTGACACGTGGCGTGGCTTATATAATTTGTAGGTGCGCCGCTGCCCTGTGGTCGAGCTGTTAGATTTTATACGCTAATCTACTGGCTACCCTATTTTCCGGACCGGAACACAACAATGTCGTTATAGCAGCAGTAAGCGAGTTGAATACGGCACTCTACCACCAGTAAATCTTTTACAAAATATTGGATGTCTGTGTGTTCATTTTGATATTTGGCTATTGCTTAAAAATATTTAGCCATAGCAACAGATTCTTCACAGATTATGTTAATTGGATGAAATGGTTTTTGATTACGTGACGTCAGGTCAAAGGTAAAATAAAATCAGTTGATCATATAATATGAAAAGTTCTTGACTTATATTATTAGACATAAAGTCGCGATTGATAGAATACAAAAAAATAAATTAAAGTGCACATTTGTTATATTAGAATAAACGCTTCAAGTACATTCATATGTGTACACGATACATACATAAAAATAACATTTTTTTACCATTTTTGTCTGTCTGTTTGTTCCGGATAATCTCTGATTTTGACGGGACTTTACCTTGCAGATAGCCGATATAATAAATAAAAACGCGGACGAAGTTGCGGACACTAGTTATTATTACAACTACAAAAAGCTTTGATAGAATATTTTGTTAATTACGACCGTTTCATGCCTGAACAGATCGTAATAAAATCTGGTATTTGAATATTGTGTAATGTGTATGTGTGTATTTATTTTACAACTATTATTTGTATTGTATATAGACTTTTAACACCAATATCCTAAATCATACAATTTATTTCCAATTTTTGTTTTGCAAGTGTTGCCTGGCAGATATCGCTACTTAGCGATAAGACCTAGAATAATAGATAAGCTTATATTAATTGGTATGCAAAGACACCAATTAATATAAGCTTCTCTATTATAAGAATTATTATAAATTCTTCTAAATGTATATGTATTGTTGTGCAATAATTTTTTCATTCATTACATATAGACACTCCAATTTAATTTTTTGTATGGATAAATTTGTAATAAAGGTAACCTTAGTTTCACCTTATTATTTCAGCTATCGGTCTAAACCGAAACAAGCTGAAAGATAAATACACAAATAGATAAAAATCCAAAAAAAAAATTTGGCATATGTATCGTGTATGTTTATGTGCGTTTAGTAAAAAACAGTTATTCTATTATAATAGAGTTACAATCCAATTTATTTGTAAAGATAGCATTAAAGGTGCTTAAATATTATTTGAAATGAACACTACCAGCTCTGAGTGTACATTGCTGACTAACCCTAACACACCTACAAGTGCCCTGAACATACTATTCAGGGTACATTGAACTCGGCGCCATTCAAAGTTCTATATTCAAAATAGTTTAGAACTAAGTTTAAAATTCAAATTTTCAAATTTTAAATTCAAATTCCAAAATTTAAATTTAGAATGAAACATTAATGCCACAGCTGTATCAAAGAAAAATTTTGACATCTAAATTTTGTTTTTTAAATTACTTAGACATTGAAACCACATTTTGAGTATATACTTTCTTCTTGCCGGTCTAGGTCCTTCGTGTACAATATATCATCTGCTTCTCTTCCAGTAAGCTGCTTGCCCGGGTATGGATCATTCGCCATACCTTTATAATAACGTTGATCTGTTCCGATCCAGAGAGTAAGGTAGCCAGTAGACCTGGACATAGACTTAACACCTCTGCCAATGGATAGGGAGGCATCTAAAACATCTTTGGCCATGATTATATCTTATCATCAAAAGAGTCGTGTAATTTTATTGCCTTATGACATAGAGAAAAAAAAAATTAGAAAAAGAGAGAGTTTTGGCGGGATAGAGAGAAGAAATGGACGCAGTTTTTTTTAATAATTATTGAATATGTACATTTCGAGTAAAATTGGCCAACTTTGGTGGACTTTTGTGCAGATCTTTTCATTTAAAGTACACAAGTGAAGTATTCATGAAGAAATAAATTTATTGTGTGTTTTCTGGATGCAGTCAAATCTCACTCGATGAGCTTAGGTAATGATGCCACTGTTTTAAAAGACCACCGGCAGAAGATATAGCATGGCCAATGGTCTTAGGGCGAATTGATTAATAATAATAATATTAGAATTTGATAAATAAAATAATTAGCCTAGATAATGATTGTACATATTATATCTTTATGTTGTATCTCTTAATATTTATATATATTTTAACGATATTAACAACGACAACTACATTGTTACATACGGACAGGAGTTTAGGCGACTAAGATCTTAAAGTATTTTGTAAAATAAGCTTTACAGTTACATACGATGACAAGCGTCGATGAGGCCTCAAAAAAGATTAACAAGGACATCATTTATAATCATAAAGGGTGTCCTTATTAATTAATAACAAAATACTGTGCCTAGATTAATTTTATTATAGCTACGCGAGTCACGTTAATTTCTCTGAGGTCTCGTTAGGAAAAACTTTGTAATTTCTACATTATTTCGTTCATAATATGAGTTGTTATCAGGATTCCACGGGTCGAGGGTAGTTTTAATGAATTTATATAACGAGGTGTTGTTTGCGTAGTTTATTAACCAGCTTCGAAATGGAGGAGTTTCTTATTTCGGATACGGTTTTTATGTGTTTGACTCGTGATTACTCCGTCAATTAGAAACCGATTCTAGATAAAAAAACAAACCTAGATGTCATGATGATGAAATGGAGGTTGTTTTAGCAGATTTTTTTATAGCAGCAAAACAGTTTAGTTTCACAAAAAACTCTTTCTCATACGTTTGAAACTATCAGAAATCTTTATTTTTTATTACTTATTCTTAATAATCATAACGAAACAAAAATGGTGACTTTATAAACATCTGTTGCTTTAAATCAACTCGAAAAAGACGTTCTATATTCACCAATAGGCTATTTGACATTGCGAAAAATAAAGTAATTATAGGTACGTATTTTGTAAATAATAAAGTTTGTCGCGTCACACAAAACGATCCTTATTGGTCGCGTTTATGATGATGTCACTCACTTGTAAACGTCGTTGTATCGACAATAGAAGACGTAAATAATCTGTAAAAATTCCAACTGTCTGTCATCATTATCTGTAAAAACGGCATAAATACACTTATACAATTCTTATAGGAATAGTTTTCGGTACTCATGCGCCGATTCCTCCTGTACTAACCTTTCTTTCTTTCATCATAGCCTTATCTTGTATTATATAAGATGATATCAGGGTCGGCTCCCTAACTTAGAATATTTGACTAGGACACCAGTTTTTACACAAAGCGACTGGAATCTGTCCTCTGCAACCCAGAAGGGAAACACGGCCCAAACCTAGATTAGGTCGAATTCAATAAATCCGGATTTCCTCACGATCTTTTCCTTCACCGTAAGAGTACTCAGAAAATGTTGTAAAATAATAAGTAAGAAAAATAAAAAAAGGAAAAAAATTGATACATGGCGTGGTTCGAACTTGAACTACCCGAATGGAAGTCCGAAGCGCACCGGCTCGAAGGCCACCGAAGCTCTGGCATCAGAAATACATAATTTGAGATAATTTCAACCGTCTGGCTATTACGGTTCATAAGATAGAGCCTGTTGGCAGACAGACAGACGGACAGCAAGCTAAGTAATATGGTTTCATTGTTTAGCATTCGGATATGGAACCCTAAAAAAGAATTAGCGTAATCGGTTCAGCCGTTCTCGAGTTTTGCGCTTAGCAACACATTCAGCGATCCATTTTTATTTATATAGATGACTATGAGCAAAATTACGATTTCAATAATACAAGTTTGACTACGCTTTAAACTCTTTAACGATGCGTTTAAAACTTCTCAAAGTTTATAACCCTATAATTCTTCGTACGCCATTAAGCATAAGAGGTTAAAGAGATAAGTATTTCCAAATGACTTTCGCGCAATTCAGTATCGGAACTTGGTTAAAAGTGACTGGCCACTGTTCTATTTTCAAAAAACGGCAACTTGATTATTGAAGAAAGAAAAGTAAGTTGTAAAGAGGCTATATAGGTGTTCTGGAACACTTTTATAGAACAAACTATTATATTGACCGCCTCGTTAGCCGAGTGGCTAGCGTACACGCCTAGCCCCACCGACTATCCGCGAGGCTCGGGTTCGATCCTCGACAGGGACAGACATTTGTGTGATAAACATAAACATAATGATGTTTGTATTTCCGGGTCTGGGCGTTTATTAAATTTATTCTAGTATCTATTTAAGTATTTCTATGTATTAGTATCATTGACTAACACCCATAACACAAGCATATAATTTGCTTACGTTGGGGTTAGATCAATTTGTGTAATTTGTCAGGTTCAGTGTTTGACGCACGAGGTCCCGGGTTTGAATCTTGGAAAACTTATTCTATGAGTTGTTTGAGTAAATCTCAATAACTTACGTGTAATTAAATTTGTGCCGGATATGGTCACCGACTTACCTGTTACATCCTGAGACCTTATATCGTCGGATAATCGTGGGTGCATAAGTGTGTCTCCTTGCCATTCGGATTTATTTTGTAATAAGGCAACGAACAAGTTCACAGGTCTATTGATCGTAAGAGACAGCCGTCTCCTATGGACACCATAGATGTTGTAGTCTCTGTCCCATGGCTGGGATGTTAGGCCTGCTGTGAAAGTCTACCGGCTACCCTACCCTCTGGACTAGAATACGACAATGTCATTTTAGCGGCAGGAATAGATAAGACGGTGGATCCCCGGGCGAGTTGCTGCACAGTACTCAACCACCAGTGGTCACCGCATCTGACTCTAATTTTGATGAAATTGACTAATAGTGAATTATGCATTCACTAGTGTGTACCGCTGCCTACCGATTCAAGGATACGGGCGTGATGGTGTTTATTTTAGGACGAGATACCGTGATGCTGTTATTTGTAGTATAATTCTTGAAACCATAATATGGTGAAAAGTAATCATAGTGATGAAATTCCACTAATTCCCTAATAAAACAAATTTACGTTTAGTTTCTCTATTAAAAGTTTTGAGTTTAGAAACCACATTAAATTTTCAACTGCATTCCTAATTCTGTTTTTGTGAAAATACTCGAACAACGAAAAGTTATGAACCAAAATAAGTTTTATATGATACCATCAAATCATTTAATCGTTAATCTTTTTTTTAAATTTAACGTTAGATTTAACCGTTAATCTTTATATCCACGTTGCAATATTTGATAGTTTAAACAAAAATAAAATTATTTTTCCGTCTCCCGCCAAAATGAGTAGTATGATACGGCTCGATCGATACTTTTTCTATCTTGCCCAAGTCGCACTATACTACTGTTTTTGGTGGGGATTTGCAAAATATTAATTGTGCTTTTGTTTAAATATGAATTTCCGCAAACTAAACCTGATTCTATCTATTATATGTAATGTTAGATCACCGCTTAATATTTTTGGGATGATTGCAAGAAACCTAAACTTAAAACCAATCATTTAAATTTTCAAATACTTGTTAAGAATTTTAGGAAAATAAAATCTTGTGATATTGAATAAAAAATATATAAAATACCATATTAAATAATTAACAAGTAACTAGTAATTAAAAGTTTCGGTGGCCTACTGGTACGCACTTCGGACTTATATCTGTAGTCTAGGTTCGAACCCCGCCACGTACCAATGAGTTTTTTAAAAATAAGTACATTTTCTGAGTGCTCTTACGGTATAGGAGGTGAGGAAACCCGGGAGGTGGGAAGTAGTCATATCATGGGACTTAATATCGTAGGCTAACTGTGGGTGTACATATGTGCCTCTGTTTACCCTTTCAAGGATATGAGCATCACGTTGTTCATTTATTTAAGTTTAGTAGTTTATTGTGAAAGTGCTTTTTGGTATGTTCATGACACCAACAATTATATTGGATGACATATCAAAAGTACTGTAAAGTACTTTTACTGGTGTTAGAGTGCTGTGTAGCAACTCGTGCGGGTAGTGATCCACCGCCTTACCTATACGTGCCGCTATAATCAAATTGTCGTGTTCCGGTCCGGAGGGTAAGATAGCCGGTAGACTTGAACATAAGGTTTAATTGCCGGACCACAGGGCAGCGGCGCACCTACAACATCTATGGTATATATAGGCCACGGTTGTCTCTTACCACCAGTAATTACCACCACCAGTCTTATCCCATAAAAAAAGTACTTTATATGTAAAAACAGAAATCATCATATTTATAAATATCAAATGATAAGCTTAAATAACTAGATAATAACACTAAAAATAATAGAAGAATAATCCAGTTGATTAAAATAAAGCTCTCTCTCTCTCTCTCTCTTTAAAGCGTGCAATTGCAGACTTTTGTGTCTATGGTAACTACTAACTAGGTACACGGCGGTCGACAAAAACACGGTGTTTGTTTGGAAAGCAAAGCTTTGTTATCAACTTCGTATAAATAATGGTGTAAATCGTTGTGGAACTTTACGTATTTTGACAGCTGTTTGGTTTGCTCTCAGAGCCACGTTCTTGGGCTTATGGCATTGTGTCCTATTACAGACTGAGTTAATACAAACATGATGAAGGGAAAAATAATTTTCCTCTCATAATTACATTGTTCTGCTAGCTGCCCCGGCGAACTTTGTACCGCCTGACATTGACAGCTGATAAGTTTGCATGGGAAAAATTAGTGTTTTTTCCTATGTTGGTAACAATTTTTCACTGTATTTTTTTAAAATAATAAAATAGACAAACATTTTTTCACATAAACCATACTAGTTCTTGTGAGGCGTCCGTATAATTCTAAAATTTACATATACATTTCCGTAATATAAAAGTAGCTTAAGCCGTTACTTAGCGTATTACAACAGCTGTCTCCCAGTGAGAGTCCCCTCAAAATCGGCTCAGCCGTTTCAAAAATTAGCGAGTACAGCAGACAGACAGACATACAAAAATTCTAAAAATGTTGTTCTGGTAAATGTACCTTGTTATTTTACATAACATGCATGTAGTAAAAAGCGGTTACTTTAATATTACATACACACACTTCAATTTTATATATTTGTGTAGTCTGTTCGTAATACTATTTGTAACTTAAGAACGGATAAATCAATTTCTGTTTTTTTCTGGGATATTCGATTATTCCGTCAACCGTGAGAAATTTTTCATAACCCTACGTACAAGTGGAACGAAGTTTGCCGGGACAGCTAGTATGTAAACAAAAAGGAATCGCTAGATGTGTCGCTAACTTTTACCGAGGACCGTTCTTATGGGATTAAAAAGAAGGAATAATTAAGTATTGCTCCAGTTCCTCGGCCTAGGCTTGTCCCGTTTCCATATCAGATGATATTGGGGTCAGCTAATTTCTTCAAAAGATTTTTTTATAGTATAAGACAGCGAACAGGCACACTGGTCTCCTGATGGTAAGAGACAAAACCGTGGCCTATAGACACCATAGGTGTTGTAGGTGCGCCACTGCCCTGTGGTCGAGCTGTTACACCTTATGTGCAAGTATACCGGCTACCTTACCCTCCGGACCGGAAAACGACAATTTCATTATGGCGGCAGGAATAGGTAAGGCGGTGGATCCCTACCCGGGCGAGTTACTGCACAGCACTCTACCACCTAGT
>DVZL01008828.1:0-10069 GCA_018236625.1 Lasaia peninsularis | reverse complement strand
GTTATTAATCCTTTATTCATTTTGTAGTATTGTAATATTATCAAATACTAGCTGTACCCGCGACTTCGTCCGCGTTTTTATTTAATACATTTCTAAAATAAATGTAGCCTAAGGTATTCCTTATTCCATGCGCTGTCTGTCAGTGTAAGTTCCGCCAAAATCGATCCAACCATTTCAGAAATTAGCAGATATAAACAGATAGACAGACAGATAAAAATTTCAAAACATACTATTTTGGTATGTACCTACCTTGTAAAGACACATATGATTTTAGCAAAAAGCGATTATTTTAATATGACATACAGACTCCTAATTTTATTTATTTATAACTTTAATGATTTTAAACTAAGCAGTATATGTTTGGAAGCTGATCAAATTTGGCGCAAAAACCTCCGAACATACATTCAGTTTTTTTGCACAAATATGTTTTTTTCATATCGCTACCCTATTTGTCTGATTGTCTATCTGTTACTAGCAGGCTGTTGTACCTTATGAACCGTGATATAGCTAGACATTTGAAATATTCACAAATAATGTATTTCTGTTATCATTATAATAACAAATACTAAGGAGAGAATAAAAAACATTATAAAAGGTGCTCCCATACAAGAAACGTGATATTTTGCTGTTTTTATACATAACGAAGCCTTTCGACGGTAACCGGTGAAGTCCCAAACTTGACTGGGTCTTATTAATTTTTTGACATATCATAATAAGTACCTGGATAACCGATCTTTGCTCGGTATTTTGTTAGTAGGTACATCACAGTTTTTTGAAATTATAGGTATTTCACATAATTTACTTCGTTTTTCTTGTTTCTGTAGGGCCTCCAGTAACAGTTTTCTCACAAAAAAAATGAATTAAAAAAAAACGATTAGACTGGATTTAGAACCCAGGATTCTAAATCCCGGGAGGATATTAAGGCGCCCGATTTCCCAACTGAGCTACACTAATTTAGCAAATATTGGCGAAATTTAGCTTTTTATTGTAATGATATAGGTTTTTATTCCTTGAAAATACGATTACTAAAAGAAACCTGAAAATAAAAACTAGCTAAATCGATTTATCGCCCCCGAAACCCCCTTCATACAAAATTTCATTAAAATTTTTTGGGCCGTTATCGAAATCGCTGATATATACAATTGCTTTGCTCGTTTAAATGTATTAGATAGATTTTACAAAAGGATTGTCTGCAAACTTTTGTTTGCAACAAAAAAAGTTTTTCGACATTATTTTATCTACACAAAATTATAAAGGCAATAAACATACTTTCATACAAAAATTACTAACAATTATAATTTATAGTAAATAATTTGTATTAAGAGTTTTTCAGTTTATATTAAAAGACATAAAGTTGTTTGGGATTGAATTTGTACCTGGTATGGCTACGGATTTGACACTTGTCATGTATGAGACCCAATATTTCGGCTAATCGTGGGTGCATATGTACCTCTGCCTACACTTTCGGGGATATGGGCGTGATGCTGTTTATTCTATAATTACTATTAATGTTTAAAAATTGTTTCCTTACAGATTGACCCCAAAGTGGCCTTTCCCAGAAGAGCACACCCAAAGGTAAGTTGAAACCATAAATTAAACCTTAACAACAATCCATTTCGCGCCACTTACTTATTAAATTGGTTCAATTTAATAGAACAGTGACAGATAATAAATATGAAACATACAAACTGACCGTTTGTTTACTTTCAAACGTTTACACAAAATATTATTTTAGGCGAGCATAACTCCCTTTCGCCATTAAGATGTTGGTTCACGATGCATAAATAACTGGGGGTTAATAATTTAGTATGCGGAGTGTGATCTTAAGACCGTCCCCTCTACTTTGTATAAGCTCTGTGATTGAATTGTGTTATATCGTATTTAGTTAATTTGTACTTTATTAAAGCATTCTTAATTAAATTTTTTAACCACTTGGATTGTTTTTTAGTATACTTTTAAGAATTTGGATTGTTCTTGCCACATTTTCAACAAATTGAATTGTTTTTTATATATTCTGTTTTCTGTATTCTATGAACTTTTATTTTATATAATGTTATACAAAAAGGAACTTAAAACAAGGAATATTTGAGGCTATTGTAATGACTATATGGTCAATTTCATTGCCTATTTATCTATGACCTAATCGACGATATAGAACGATATCCGATAATTTCTACGATCAGACTTTTGTAATTTTATAGATGAAGACACTTAATCAGTGTATGCTTTCTACTCAAGTAGGTTATGTGGGACACCATGTAATTATTTAAACTGTTAAACGTGTATATAATATTATCTGTTGAAGATAAGTTTTAAGGTCTAAGCATACATAGTGACAGATAGAAATGGAAAGCGACTTTTTTTTATACCATTTAGTGATAAATAAGCTCGCTTAAAATATACAGAAAAATTCAAAGCGTGATCTTTGTTTTACGAACAAGAACCTTACAAGAGTATACTGATTAAATTAAAATAATTGCAATAAAATTGTCTAAGAAATACAAAGACAGCAAGTTAAATTATAATATTAAATGCATAGCGGGTTCTCATCTACGGAATTAAAGCTAATAAGATTCAGCTTTTATATTCCTTTTATACGCAGAATAACGCTTTACCAGATTTAAACTAAACAGTGTCTGTCACTAAGAATTTCGTAATAATAAATAGATTTTTGAACTAAAATTTTATACAGATTTAGTAAAATAAAGTTTGTCTTATTAAAAATGTTCATTTTAAATAAACAAGAGCCTCGGTGGCCTAGTAGTTCACGTTTAGGACTTCAGTACATTTTCTGAGTGCTCTTACGGTGAAGGAAAACATCGTGAGGAAACTCGGGATTTGTGCCCGATATAGCTTGCCACTTGCCACCTGTCTCATAATAGGGCCTAATATCTTAACCGTGGGTGTATACGTACATCTGTCTAAAATATTTCTACAGATTTTGAAACGGAACTGTTAACAGATTTTAAATGTAAATTTTGCGAAAATTTTTAAAATCAATTTGCCCGTCTTTTTAAGATGAATATAATAAACTGCATAGATAAACATCAACAAAGCTGCTTGTAAGCATTGGTTCTTTTTGACTAACACCGTGACTTTAAATATATGGTAAAGTTTTAAAACGACGCATCACCTTGAATATTAAAAATGTTAGTACGTATCTTTACGTAAAAATGCAGTTTTTCATCAGGATAATTAGGTATTATTATTAAGAATGGCTACTACACTTTTTATGGGATAAGACAGCGAACAAAGACACGGGTCTCCTGATGAACCGTGGCCTATATACCATAGTATGGGCATCGCTGTCTTATGGTCGGGCTCGTAAACCTGACATGCAAGCCTACTTTAACCTCCGGATTGGAACAAGACAGTGTCATTATGATTTCTAATTATGAGTGCTGTACACTAAAATATTGCATTCTTAACGTAAATGTATTATAGCTTCTCTTGTGTACCAGTCTGGAGATTTATATATTTCGTCTGTGAATTTTAAAGATATTAATGGTGTGTTGCCAACCTGAGATGGAGGCGTTAAATTTCTTGCGTCATTATGTAAATCACGCTATCTTTCGATATGGGATACAGCAATCAAAAGCACCAAAGTCATTGTCAAATTCGATTGACGACTAAGAATTATTAGTTCTATGTTTTTATATCAGTTCATCTGAAAAATAATATGTTGCTTGAGATTGAATTTAGGCATACACGGCGGCGGTAGCGCTCGTCGTATCACAGGACCTAGTCATCAGCTAACCGCCCACGCACAAGCATGTATGCCTCCCCTGGGGGTACGGGTGTAAATATATTTATTAAAAAAGGAAAACTCACAATCGACGAAAACATCTCTAGAATCTAAACGAAAACTGTGATTAACTTCTGAACATTAACAATTTATAATGTAATTAATAATTAGAATTTAGTTTTTAATTGGGTTACCCTATCGCGTGTGAGGGACGGTTCATCCGTTTTAATTGCCCCCTAATTGTAACAAATAACATTTTTTACAAATTTTGACGGGAACACAAAAACATGTTGCTTTTGAAATTTTAATGGTTGCCTGATTTTACAAGATACGTTCAATCTTTATCACGAAAGTGCGTACAAAAATGAGGGTATACTAATAAAAAAACCGACCAAGTGCGAGTCAGACTCACACATGAAGGGTTCCGCCCTATTATAATATATATAACAACAAAAACACGTGTTTTTTACATACGTTTAGCTTAATTTGTTTTCAATAGAAATACGTCATATATGAATATTTCTAGTTATCATGGTTCATGAGTTACAGCCTGGTGACAGGCAGACATAAACCGACAGTGGAGTATTAGTAATAGGGTTCCATTCTTACCCTTTGGGTACAAAACCCTAAAAAAGAATTTTATTTGGTCTATGGTTAACTATGCGATATTTTAAACGGAACCCTATTACTAAGTCTTCGTTGTCCATCAGTCTGTCTGTCTGCCTGTTTACCTATCTGTCTGTCACCAGGCTGTAATATTTTCCCAGATAATGTATTTTTGTTGTCACTATAACAAAGTTAATCTTCTTGCCGTTTTTATATATAATGGAACGGAACCCAACGTGCGCGAGTTCTGCTCGCAGTCGACCAGTTTTTTCAATTTATTAAAGTTATTGTCAATAAAGATGCTATTCAATAAAATGACTGAAACGTCAACATATACGTAACTTGCAACAAAAATAACAAGCGATTGGAACAGAGTGCATAATTTCCGCTCCAGACAATTATATTTGACATATTTCCTACTCGTAATGAGTATTGGGGTCGTATCTAAAAGAGGAGTTCAAACGTTTTGTCAATGTAAACGAAATTCCTGATTCGTTTCTAACGACTTATTTTATACTAGCTGTCCGCCGGTGGCTTTAAAAATAATAATTTACGAGTAAATAATATATAGAGTAAAAATATAAAGCGGAAAGGATTGATTGTTCAAGCATTGAATTGGCTTTAAAACGTTCAGACCAATTTAAAAAATATTTTACCATCGGAATCCTACATTATCCCTGATGAACATAGGAAATGTAAATTTGTCAAATACCCGTATCTAGTACAAAGTCATAGGTGGACTTTTGGCCCGCGGCTTTGCCCGCGTGAATTATTTAAATAATACAGATAACTTTCAAAGGGCAGACATTTTTTATGAATTTTATTACTTATTGCATAAAAATACCCTTTTTTTAATGTGGTGGCTTAAAAAGTAGCTTATGTTCTTCCTTAAGGTCAACTTTATCTTTGTATCAAATTTCATCAAAATCGGTTCAGTGGACAGAGTTACATTTGCATTTATAATTTTATTAGGGATTATTATTTAGGGTATAATGCGTTACATAATATGTCACTGACAATCAATTAATAAAATAAATAGAAAGTTTTATTTTAATTCATCCTGAACTTTTTGCCCCGTCGAAAAATTAAAAAAAGCTGAAAATCTTACTAATAATTTTCTCTCTCAATTTGAATTGCAGAAAAAAAGCTTATTAGGTATCGTTGTTAAAAAAGCAGACTTTTTCGTTGTTTAAAAAATCGCTCTTTTGTATAAAACGTATTTTAACACATGTTTCCACAAAAAACTGATAACGCCAAAATTACTAAACGAAAAACATGTTTTTATATCATTTAACATTGAAAAACACTTGTACATGTATACGTAACTTTTATTTGGACATTAAACTTGATGGATGGTTTTAAAATGACGTTATATTAGTATATCCTGGTAGCCCATGGTCTGTTGCGTGGCCGGTCAAAGGGGATGCCGGGTATGTGAATTACATGAATACATTAAGGGAGCACTGCCTCATACATGTTAGGTACACTATAATGTTCACGAATAAATTTAGAGCGTGCTCCATCATCATACCTAAACCAAATACCAACTGTATATGTAAATTGTGATTTATAGATTTGCCAACACCCTTTCGGCTTCTCATATTTCAGATAACTATTTGTACTGGACCGATTTTAATGTAACATAGTTTGTGTTTTAAGGTTGTAATGCTATGATTTAGTTAGTAAATACTCAATCAAAATACAAAAAAAACTTATTCCGTCATTTAAAATAGATTTGGGAAAGTGGAAACAACTTAGACGCTCTAGGATAGGGCAATTTGTTCAATGAGTTTTGTCAGTTTATCTGAAAAATATAACGTTGCCTAGTATTGGATTTGTGTCCGATACGGCAACGGACTTTCCACTTAACATGTTCGGTTAATCATGGGTGCACATATACCTCTGCTTACCTTTCAGGCACATGGACATGATGAAAGTAAAACCGACCTAAAAAGTCACTCTTCCACGTAAGCGTACTAGCCTCCTGGATAAATAAAAAGGAATCATGTTATACAAATAAATAAAAGTTGAGTGTCTGTATGTAATATTAAAATAACAGTTTTTTACTAAATGCATATGTATGTTTTTTGTTTATAGCGTGTATATACCAAAATATATATTTTAGCATTTTTGTTTGTCTGTTTGTACCCTCTAATCTCTAAAATCGCTGAACTAATTTTTACGGGATTTTCAATGCCAGATAGCTGATGTATTAAGAAATAGCTTTGGCTACTTTTATTTTAGAATTTTACTTTAGAAATGTATAAAATAATTAAATAAAAACCTTTATATAAAACGTTATACAGCACTGAACACGAATAAACCGTTAAACAAACTACGTTTTTGGCGATGCACTCAAAATCATCAATCAACCACACTGTATTCAAATTTCAAATACAAAGCGTTAACAGAGTAGCGAGATAAAGCCGTATCTACTTGAGTAAAAACATAGCTATGTGGATGAGGCCGCCTGGAACCAATTTACATTAAATGCGGCTTCTCTGGTGATACCTCATACTTATCCACAAAGCCAGCAGCCGATTATGCTCTCTGAAAGTGACCGCGTTTTTACAGTGCATAGTTATTGTATTCTCAAATTGTTTTTTCTTACTTTTTTACGGTTGAGTTAATGAAACTGGCTTTGGTGAGACTGACGAACAACTCAGTTCGCTGGTTTCTGAGTTTTAAAAAACAAATTCTCTGTATTTCGTAAATCAATCATAATAAATAGCATTATACCTATATCTCTGAAGTGATCTGCAGAGGTACACATGCACACACGATTAGCCGACGATACTAGGTTATGTGCTAAGGCCGTCGCCATATAATTAACACTGTATATGTGTTTTTTTTTAATTTAAAAGTTTAAATTTTATTTTTAAAAGCGAGATTTTTTTGTCATTTTTACAAATAAGGGCACGGAATCCTACAAGCGCGACTCTAACACGCACTTGGTCGATTTTTATGGCATAAGATGTCGAAGTAAACGGCTTTTCTTATTGTAAAACACTAATATCATTCATATACAGCTTATATACATAGATGATTTTTCTTACGGGGTTAACTTAGCAAACTTTCACTAATTTTTATTTTTATTTTTTGTTAGTTATTTATAGTTGTGGTATTCTTTTTTGAGCTATGGAAAGGGCTATGCTCGGGGTTTCTCTACACAATCGAATCAGAAATGAGGAGATCCGTAGACGAACCAAAGTCACCGACATAGCTCAGCGTGTTAGCAAGCTAAAGTGGCAGTGGGCAAGGCACATGGTTTGAAGAACCGGTGGCCGATGGGGCAAGAAAGTTCTAGAGTGGAGACCACGGACCGGCAACCAACCAGATGGAGCGACGATATTTTACGTTTTACATTTTACGTTTTTGAATATTTGTTCATTAATATATTATGTAGGCTTTTCTGATACACTTTAAAAATAATAGAAATACTCCTCTTTGCACCCCATTAATTTATAATTTATATTTAAATATATAAATATTTTAAGAATGCATAAGCAAAAGGTTATTTAATTTGCCTGAAATTACGCAATTCCTCAAAATATTTATGACTTATTCATTACTTCAGACTAGTCCAACTTAATTTAAAAATCAGATTACCGCGCCGGCCTTTCAGCTACCCCTTGCAAACAATAGAAAAGGGCCACCCGCGTTCCGAGTGTGGGCCAAGAACAAAACAAACGGATTTTTAATATCGCTTTTATCGATAATTGAGACTCGCGAAAACCTCTCATTTTGAAAACTTTTAAAGACCGAAAGAGGAATCGTGAAAGAAAATGGAATTGAGAGAAAAAACTTTTTTCATCTGCTTTGTTTGACATTGACAGGTAAACTTTTTTATTTTCACAGTGGATCTATTTAATATGGCATCATTTCACGGGAATTAATTGTTTGACATCTGGCAGAGGGCGCCACCCGAAATTGAATAATTCTGATGAAATTTCCGCTTTAATATCAGAAGTAATAAGCTACGCTGACACGAAACATAATCTTGACAGAAATTGGTATTTTCTTGTGTATTGTTTTGCGGGTGGTTTTTAATAAATACTTATTGGCAGGGACATGGGGACTTCGGGAAACAAAGAGTAATTATTAATTAATTACACTCCTAATAACGACCTGTCTACAATGTCAAACATCTATCTCATTTTCATAGGGCCGACTATTTCACTCTCACAACGCCGATTTGTTTAATATTTGTCAACTCCGTTAAGGCGTTGACGTGAGGACGTTTTTAGAGCTGTAATCTCCATATACTATCTTTAGATTCGTACTACATACTTACTTTATAAAGCGCACATACGGGTTTACTTCAATATATCTGTTTTTAGCGCATTTAATATACAGATTGTATTACGAACTATGCATAAATTTATTGAAAACACCTATTAGGGAGAAGATAGACGATTACATTTTGTGTGATAATCTGTCTATGTCAAAGTTTAGATGATAAAAATTAATCATACATATAAAACGTGCTATTTTTTTTACCGAAATGATTATGTAAAAAAAGTCGTGCCACGCTACAAAACATTGTAAAAATAATACCAACATTTAAATTAAAAATTTAAATTTAGAATGTTTTGATCGCAAAGTATTTTTTAATTGAGTAATAAATAAAAAAATACTTAATTAAATATAGTCACGCCCATATCTTCAAAGAAGTAAGCAAATATATATGTATATGTACACAAGATTAGCCCATGATGTGATCTGCAAGTCTGACTCCATATTGGGTCAAACTCAATCTCAATTACGACAATACTAATGGCATACTGACAATTCGGTCATATGCGAACACACACTCTAATTATCAGTATTTTCGGTGAATAAATTAAAAAAAAGACAAATGTGACAATATTTATTCACAGATAATAATAAAAATATAAAGCGTATCCAAACGGAGTAAAAAATCCTGCCCTTGTAGAATATTTATAAAAAAACAGGCAAGTGCAAGTCGCACTCGCTTATGAAAGGTTCCGTACTATATCTATACACACTAGGCCTAACACCCTGCCACAGCACAGTGACGCACCTACAACATCTATGGTGTCTATAGCCCATAGTTGTCTCATACCATCAGGAGACCCGTATGCTTGTTCACTTCCTTATTCCATAAATAAAAATACAATTAATATCAAGTTTTACTCATACAACTTGTTGGTCCGGACCCTCTATGTAGAATAAATAGACCAACGGCTTGCTTGCCAAGCAGCTCGTAAGAGGCGAGTATAGGATTATGTTGGTCTGTTAATACCTAAAGACGTTAGTGATAAAAGGGTTATATCTTCTATAATTTGGGGGGACAGGAGCATAGAGGAGTGTAAAAATTACTACAAAATGTGTAATGCTGAACTTAGAAAAATTGACTTTCCATATGAATTAAGGAATTGTTGTGACGATCTATGTTGTAATGTAAGTCATCGAATTATTATTGACGATTTATATGATAGTATTGTTTCTGTGCTTGGCCAGGCAGCTGTTGCTAGTAAGAAGGTGAAAACTGACGGGACGAGTAGACACACACACTTGGTAGGCTGGAATAAACACGTTAGGGAGGCTCATAGGCAGGCTAGACTTAATTTTCACGATTGGGTTTTGAACAATAAACCAAGTTCTGGTGTAATTTATGATAATATGTGTATTAGTCGAAAATATTTCAAAGCTAAATTACGTTGGTGTCAGGCCAATCAGGACAAAATAAAAATG
>DVZL01008827.1:0-10069 GCA_018236625.1 Lasaia peninsularis | reverse complement strand
TATATATTTAAGTATTTCTATGTATTAGTATCGTTGTCTAACACCCATAACACAAGCGTATAATTTGCTTACTTTGGGGTTAGATCAATTTGTGTAATTTCTGCAATAATATTTATTTATTATTGATTTTATTGATTGTTGACTAAACTAGTCTATTCTTGAAACTTTCAACTACTTGCGTAACGAAAACGTGTAGCTATAGTGATTTTATTACGTGAACTGTGAATAGTACGTTGATTGATATTTTGTCATTTAATTTAATGAAAAACTACGTGAATAACATCATTTGGCATCGAATTAAAAGCTATTGATTACATTTGCCGTCTTCATTTTATATTTGGTGCTACTTTTTAAGTTTACCCTGATGTTAATGTGGCGTCACCATTATCTCATGCATTTTGACGGACAGATGCTTTTTCTTAACTATACCCTCTATATTATGGGCGTACAGAAGTGTCTACGATTCATTCTTGTTTACACAGATTCATTTAGAACGAGATTATTCGACCTCAAAAACCTACTTTAATTATACGTTTCTTCAAGTCATTAATCTACAAATATATGCCACTGCGCAAGAGTTAGGTTCATGGCATTAAACCTATATATGTCTCGTTTAGTAAACACGAATGATTATATCAATTATTCGCATTCCGTACATTATTTAATTTTAAATTCACTTGCAGTTATGCAGACGGGTTTTCCTCTTGCAATCGATTTTCCTATCGTATTTCTAACTGGAAATCATTGGTGGAATAAATCGATGCATCTGATTAGTGTGTCATCACTCACTCGTTATCATTTTATGAGTCATCATCTGTGTCAAAGTCACCATTTTTCTTTGTTTAACATAATATTCCATTACATTTCATTAAACAAAGCTAAATCCGAATCACTAATTTCCGATGTTGAATTAAAAAGTTATAGCCGAGACTACTAATTTGAAGCGAGTGTGTGCGTGCTTATTGAAATTATTCTTCATTTGAATTAAACAATAATTTTAACATTTTTCTTAGTACAAATCATTATTAACTATTTAATTTGCAGTTATGGGAACGGATTTTCCTTTTGTGAACGATATTCCTATCCTACTTCTAACTATAAATCTACGATGGAAGAAATCGACGCATCAGATTAGTGAGTCATCCGTCACTCACTCAGTATCATTTTATGAGTCATTGTTTTTGCCGATATCACTAAAATTATTCTTATTTTTTAGAGTATGGAAATGCAAAAATTTAGATAGAATTGATACGTACCAACGGAACTTTCATTTTCAATGGAGCGTTCAAAAATGTATTTTGGGTAAACTATTAAAGTGTGAATAAACTATTGTCTGGATTTTTTTTTAAATCAGTAATAAAGGTTGAAAATTGAATTAAGCAGATACATAGAAGTTTCTCGAATATTTATGAATATATATACAGAAATAATGACAAATGATTAGCATTTACGCTTGCGTTCAGAAATTGATTTTGTGGAAATTAAAATTTCTATTCTCGAAAACAGTTTCTAAGATTTATTCTATGAGTTAACGAAAAAACTTTTTTGATTTTACATTTTTATTCTCTTTCTGTATCTATTATTCATAGTACCTACTAAAATACTTTTATAAACCTATCCATATTAAAATTTATTTTGTATCATTGTATCATGTTCATAAGTCTAAATTTTTTCGGTTAAAAAGTAAAACGGCATGCATTGACTGTTAGGGGGTACGTAACCGGGTTCTGATATAAATTTCAGATTGTCAAAACACCTAAGGTGATACCAATATCATTATAATATATACCTAGCTTATTTCCTTTATACAAGAGTTAGTAAAACGAAACGTCAGTAAAATACTAGATATTCTAGTAAAATGTAATAATCTATTAACACGCAAACACAATTATCTTCTGCACGTACTGAGGACATGGGATTGCGTGATACAGGACCGTGTACATGAAAATGAATGAACGAAATGGAATGAACGAATGTCAAGACTGAAGCATTATTGTTTCTCATTACTTTTTTACGTTCAAGATTTGTGGAGTAACGCTTGCAGACCACATTCGTAATAGTGAGATCAGAGAGAGTGGGATTGAAAGGTGTCGGTGTAAAAATGAGAAAGATGCATCTCATGCTCCGATGATACGGTTATATCGAAATAATGAAAGATGAAATATTGATAAAACAAATATGCAATGCAAATGTGGATGGCTGTAGATACCTGGGGAGACTTACGTTGACATTCGACGAACAAATAGCTCATGTATTATCTGAGGGTGGTGTCAAGAGTTTATACATTTCTAAAATAACATTCTAAAATAAAAGTAACTTAAGCTATTCCTTATTAAATCTGCTGTCTGTCATTGAAAATCCCGTCAAAATTGGTTCAGCCATTTCAGAGATTAGCGGGAAGCTGATTAGTACCTTCTCAACATACAAGTGCGTTTAGTAAAAAGCGGTTATTTTAATATTACTTACAGACACTCCAATTTTATTTATTTGTATAGGTAAAAAATAATTGTTACGCCGAATTTAAGTTTTTTTGGAATGCGTCTATTACAATTTTTCTCACTGCGTAGACAAAAAGTCATACTTTCACTGAGCTTGCGTAAAACTGTGGCGTTTCTACGTCGATGGGAAAAAGAAATAAATAGGTTGCTGCTTTCCTCTGGGCTTTAGAAAATCGAGTGTTATTTTATACGAACGTCGATTGCAGTCACTAATTCCGCAAGGTAATTACAACTATTCACTTCGCTATATTGTCAGTGCTTGCCAGTGTCGTGTTTCGGATTTGAAAATTAATTTACGCTACTGGCTCCGTACCCCAAATTCAGGGTTTCAACGCAGCATTAACTTTTTTTTATCTATGTATGATATCTAGGTCGCTTACCCAATCTAGGTGATTTGAAAAGGGCCCTAGATTTTACACAAAGTGACCTCTGCAACTTAGAAGAGAAACCAGGCTCAATTCTAGAAAAAAAGTACCTTCACGCCTATTACCCCTAAGGGGTAGGCAGGGGTGTACTAGAACACCCACGATTAGCCAAGCTACTAGGGCTCATAATGTGATAAGTGGCAAGCCTATAGCCACTTAGGGCACATTCCGATCCCGGGCAATGTAAAGCTTACTCAGAATAATCTGAGGCTGAGGAACAAAATAATCTCAACGAGGCTCAAAGATATATCCTATTTGGGCAGAGGTACATATGTACCCACTATTACCCGACAATGTTAGATCTCATGATGCGATAGGTAACAAATTCAATCTCAGGCAATGCTATGTTTTTTGATAGACTAAAAAAAAGCTTTAGAACAACTCTATCCGGGAATCGAACTCGAAACTTTCTGCATCAAAGTCGGACATTGTCGGACTCTAAATACCTATAACTCTAAATGCATATTACTATATAGTATCAGAAAATTACCCTATCAAATCTCGGCCAGTTTTTCCTACTTCGTTGACTAAGACTATCAGTGACGTAGTCTCCTATTAAAGGACATACTAACGACCAGTACGATAACTACTGATAATATCATTCTCGAGAAACGGCTCAAGTGCACGCTCGTTTCTTGATTTTACATGATTAGTATTTCCTTAAAAGTGTTTTTTATCAAGTGATTATTTTATTTCCATAATCATCGAAAGTGACGTGTGATTAATCATTAATCAAACAAGTGATTAGAGAATATTTTAATAGACTTGTAACGGATTTGGAAGTTTATAGTATTTTATGTAATGACTTTAATATGACAATTTACCGGTGTTTCTATATTTGAATGTGTTAATATGATTCTGATGAAGTGTTTTTGTGTCAGTGTTTGAGATGCGCGTGCGCATGTGTCGGTTTTTTGGTGTTTAGTGATCGTTAAAATGAGTGTTCCAAATTTGAGTGCGGATCAAATAACAGGTATTTTTTTTATTTTAGCATTTTTCCCGTGCATGACATAAGTTTATACAGTCTTTTTAGAAAAAAAATCTTTGCAATGTGATGGGCTCGAACCAGCTACTTTCGTTTTCACTGATGTTTTGACAATTGAATAACTCCAGATTTCTTTCTCTTTTTTCTTTTTCATGATTAAGTCGTTAATACAACATAAATATATGCAAATTTATCTATAACTAATAATCATAAATTTAAATGTTTTTTAGATTATTCTAAGTAAGCATTACATTTGCCCAGGATTGGAATGTGCTCAAACTGGCGATAGGCTTGTCACCCATAACATCATGGCCAGTAGTACCTTGGGTAATGGTGGGTGTTCTAGTATATCTTCTGGATTTACGAGTCGTGGATATACTAGCACACCTCTGCCTAAATCTTTGGGGATAATAGGCGTGAAGGTATTTCCTCTACTTAGCAAATGCCTATGGAAAACTATTTTAAAACTTGAATCACAAGTTCATTAAAAATGGTGGAAGTGTTTAATTTGTGTCTATTTTAAAAACCAGATGCTGTTTGATCTGAACTAATTTAGATTTTAATCATTCATTAATCATATGGTCAACGCTTGCGACTTCGTCTGCGAACCAATAAGGAACTAGTATGTTTCTTGTTTGAAGATATCTCAGTTCTTACTTCATCGATTTGGATGAAACTCATTATCTTAAAACCTTTAAATAAATTGAATAATTAGGCCATAATATTCTCTATATATAGGTCCAAATTAGCTAACGGTTCCAAAAATTTTTTTTGTAATAGTTTAATGAAAAACCGGCAAAGTGCGATTCGGGCTCGCGCATGAAGGTCCCGTACGATTATCTATGAAAACGGCAAAAATATCACTATTCTCGTATGGGAGCAACCTTTACATCATATTTATTTCATTTATTCTATTTTTAGTATAACGGAAAGATATATGTCATCTGTGAAAAATTCAAATGTCTAGCTTGCAGTTCATGAGATACAGTCTGGTGATAGCCAAACAAATAGAAAGACAAACAAATAGACAGACAGACAAACGGACTGCGAAGTCTTGGTAATTGGGTTCCGTTTTTACCCTTTGGGTACGAAACTATAGAAAATATTATTTGGATGTTAGTTATATAAGGTATTACTGAGCCTAAAGTTTTTCCAATATATTGTCAATAACATAATATAATTTTGGGTTGGACAAAAGTCATATAATATATTTATGAGATCATGACAACCTTATTGATTATCTCGACATCAATTGCCCCCCCCCCCCATTTTGGAAAAATGTGCAAGCAATGCCTAAAGCAAATATTAGTCTTCTAATGCCAAAAACCTGAGTTCAAGTTCAGTATCGTGTAGTTTGGACAAATGTTTCTTTTGGTTATATTTCCTATATAATGCTGAATCCTTTGTGATCAAATATACCGCGGTCAAATATATAATATATTTGACCGCCTCGATGGTCGAGTGGCTAGCGTACACACCTAACCGCATCGACTAACCGCGAGGCTCGGGTTCGATTCCCGACAGGGAAAAACATTTGCGTGATGAACATAGATTTTTTTGTTTGTTTGTTTGTATTTCCGGGTCTGGGTGTTTATTAAATTTATTCTGGTATCTATTTAAGTATTTCTATGTATTAGTATAGTTGCCTAACACCCATAACACGAGCATATAAGTTGCTTACTTTGGGGTTAGATCAATTTGTGTAATATGTCCAGTAATATTTTATTTTATTTTTTTATAAATTTTTAGAACCTTATAATCCTTATTACCATGTAAAGCTTTTGATGTAGTAGTATCTTTAAAGATTAGATTTTATTATGGGATGAAGACAGTGAACAAGCACAAGGGTCTCCGGTCTCCTGCTGGGAAGAGATATATTGCCTATAGATAGAGTTGTTGTTATCTTGTAATCTGCCATAAGAGAAATAAGATGACTGGAGTTCCTTCTTTTGTGGATGCCTTTGTCACTATTTATCTATATATCTAGATAAAGTCATGTATGTGACATAAGTCTCATTATTTTGGAAGAAAAATTAGAAAAAAAAAAACAAAATTATGAAAACCACAAAAATTAGTGGCGATATTTGATACTGATAATTGTTTTTAGTAATTTCAACCATTATGCACTTTTTTACACTGTTTGTTTGACATGACCAAAGGAATGTATTTTAAGAACACAATGGAGTTCTTAATGTAGTAACCAAAAAAATGGTTTAACAATTTAAGACACAGTACACATTTTTACCTACAAACTACTTTGCTGGTCCAATAGTTAGAGTAAATGCCTAAAACAAACAACCATACACTAATATTGAATTATTTACAGGTTTGGGTGAATACTAAATTTATTCCAAGTACTATGTAAGTATTTCTATATTTATATATTTTTTTATTCAAACCCTTAACAAAGGCAAATAATTTTGTTGTAAATAAGTTAGATGAATTCGTATAACTTGTCCACATATTTATTAATTTAAAATAAGATAAATCATACAAACCTTTTGTACTTTGTCCGTTTCATCTTGTCCATCAGAGTCCAAGTCGGAGACATCTGATAAATCTTCATGTCTCATATTATCTTTGTCATCAGGTTTGTCACTTGTCTGTGATTTACTTCTAGATTTACCATCTTCTTGGTCCGATTCCATTTCCCCTGTTTAAAAATTTGATTTTAATAACTGTGAATTGTTTTTAACAAATTCCATGTTATATGATAAGAGGCCTTCTGCTGGTAAGTTTACTGTTTTTTAAGTAATATTTTGTTGTATGAAACTAATACTTTTTTAAAAAAAGAGCTGTGAGTTCGTAGTTTCATGGTGAGCAATAAAAATCTCTACTGGTATCTGATTTAGAAACGGGATTAGACTAGGAAAAAGAATAAAAAGAAAAAACATGGAAATAAAAAATATAAAGAATTGCTTGGGAGGTTTTTCAAATTTTTTCATCAGAAACTTCTAAAAGATTAACAACAAATATCTGCAAAATTCCAATCAGTCTAGCCTAGACAAATGAAGAATTAACTTACTGTTATAAAACATAAGTGAGTTAAATCTTCATATTGCATTCAACTACAATAGCATATCCAATGCAATTAGCTAAATTTAACTGGAAATATTCTAAAAGAAACTTTTTATAAGAAGCAAAGATATGGGTTTTATTAAATATAACAGAGATCTCGAATTATATAAATGGAGATTGGATGATGTTAATCTCGTTAAGGTTAATGATATAATAATTACCATCTGAAATTTCCTCTGTAGCTGGGTCTTTAGAACCTCTTTTATTGTATGATGAACTTGTGCTAGATTGACTAGATTCAGATCTACTTCGTGATCTTGTAACAGGAACCATTTTTTGTTCTGCCTTAGTATGCCTTCTCCATTTCTCCTTAGGACTCCATTCACTCTTTTTTATTTGTGTACTAGCAGGAGAAGACTGAGATGAGGCTCTGTCTGGAGAAGGGCTTGCAGATCTGGATCTAGGTTCAGCATTTCGGGATGGAGATCGTATTTGTGACCCTGAATCTGGTGAATTTGGTTGTGATCTTGACACAGGGGATGCTGGTCCAGATTTATAAGAACTACTTGGGCTTTGAGGAGTTTTGGGGCCTTCACCTAAAGGAGATTGAGGAGGGGACTGAGCAGAATACTGTTTTGATGATTTATCAAATTGTTCTGGTGAGCCAACATTAGAACCGATGTCACTTGGTGATTTTGGTGCATCAGGTGACTTTGGCCCTATGGGAGAAGCTGGCAAAGAATTCTCAGGTGAATTAATGTCAGAGTGTGCACCGATCAAGTTATCTGGAGAATGTGGCTGTTTGCCCATTGATCGGGAATGATGTGAAGATTGGGACTGGCTACCAGGAGATGGTGACCGTGGGCCATCTGATCTTGGGGAGAGTGGAGGAGATTTAGGATCTTTTTTAGAACTTTCCCCAGATGAACTCCTTCGACTTCTAGAGCTTGAACTACTACTGCTGGATGATGAACGAGCATCTCTGGTTCCATCACGAGAATCTTCTGAATCCATACCTGAAAGCATCAGCAGTTATATTATATATAAGATACAACACATATAGCCAAACCCAAGCAAGCTATATTGTTATGAAGATTCTTAGTTAACATTAACTCAAATAACAAAATAAAATGCTTTAAAAAGTAAGTTCATTTGAGTTATCACATCTTTCATTGTACAATCATCCATTATTCAAATAAATAAAAATAAGGTTCCATTAGGGTTAAATAAAATTTAAACAATATTAAGATATCTTAGAAAAAAAAAATGAACACTCACACACCACCAAATGATATAACCAATATTGGCAACAAAAACCACTGTTACCTAAAATACAAATTATTATATTGATCTCTTTTATATTGAAAGAAATTACAAAATTGTGCAAATTTTCTAAAAAAAACTAATTCTATAAGATAAAAATGTAATTCTAACACTACCTTTGTATGAAATCCAAGTTGTGTTACAAAATATCTATCACGAATTAAAAAAATTAAATTATTGCGGCATATACTAGGTTTTAAATTTAAACAAGGACTAACAAAAATAAGGGGATTTCAAAATACTGTTGAAAAGTCCGTCCTTTTCTGAACCAAATTTATTTCGTAACCTAGTTATCGTAAGTACGTCAATGTTATCAGCAACCAATATGAATTAAAAAAAAAAACAAATGTACTAAATTAAAAAAAATGCTTAACACAAAGTTAATTTCACAAAAAATAGAAGTTTAATGCTAGTAATCGGTAACAACATATTGGATAAAGGTGATTTTGCTGCTGGCACCAATCATTTCGTGGTGCAAAAGAAATTGAAACAAAAGTATATTGTACGAAAATAGGATTACTTTTCGTAAAATTCCATTATGTTTTAAATACTACGTTCTGATGTATGAAGTCACATCCAGCCTTACCTGTAGTAAGTCGCGTCCACGGCAGAATCGGTGGCACTTTACAACACTTTTCATTTTGTGATGACTTTAACTTTTATTATCACAACACAAACGAAACTTAGGTCTGTTACATATACTTGTGAACAACTTTAACTTTCTTAACGATAAACTGACGAAAACTTATTAAAAATCAACACTACTTCAACATGGCTGTGATACAGGAGGAATATGTAAAGAACATAATAAATAATCACTTCTCATAGCTTCCGTAGGGTTAACTTACGCCCTTACCTTTACTGAGCTGAATATGTCGGTTTATTCTTGAAGTTATAAATTATAAATAATCTAAAAATCTTCAATTTGCGTCCCTTGAAGCATAATTCATCGAAGAAAAACGCAGAATTTCACAATTTTTAATTTTTGGCGTACGTAACGGTATTACCATATAACAAAAAGTTTCTTATTTTTCCCGTAATGCTAAGTCAGACAATATATTGTATATCATTGCCATCTTTACCTATATAGTCATCACTTTACATAGGTAATTAATCAACCGTCTCAAAGTTATTCATAACTCAATAGGTAGTTAGCTTAACATATATTTCAAATAATTAATATGTTATATGTAATTTTCTTCTCCGACTCCAACGATTTCTCCGACTTTAACCATATTGACAAATGTTTGTATAAAACAATATTTTATTAATAAAATTGACATAGTTAAGAAAGCGGTTTTAAGCGGGAATGCTTAAAACCAACTAAGCGATGTTCGATCACGGTATATTATTTTAAGTACCAGCGTAGACCACGATCATCCAGCTAATAGAAACAAAAAGAACTCAATCGTATGGGTTCATTCTAGAATTAGGTATCATGAACATTTAAAAATTCAGCTACAATTTCTTTTAACATTTTTGCCACTTAATTAAAAGAATATTTAATGTATGTATTTTTATTATTTATAAAATCAAGTATTACTTTAATTTTTACAATATAATATTTACAAAAATAGCATTACTCAGAACAATTTACGTAAACTGAATTAATTTAACAAATACATTTTTAATGTTTTTCTTACTGTGGGTTAGATCGGGGTAGCGAAAAAAACTAGTTTACGTACAATTGTAACATAGGGTTGCTATGTAATGTTAGATTCGACTCCCAAAAGTATGATATTCCATCACAGAGCATCAGAATCACCACCTCGCGGCCTCTACTAGAGGCGGCAGTAATAATAATAGCCGTACCCACGCAA
>DVZL01008826.1:0-10069 GCA_018236625.1 Lasaia peninsularis | reverse complement strand
CGGTGGACGGTGACGTCACTATAAAATGACGGTTTTTAAATCATCCGAAAATGATGATACTTTAAATATTTTTTTTAACTAATTTATCACTATTTGGAAAGTGTTATATATATTTTTTCAGTTATATAATTACTTGTAGTATTGTTTAAAAAAAAAACACATGCATATTCCTTATTGCTACCAGTTAATAATGTAACAATTTCGTGATTGGCTTGTTATTTATCTATATCAATTTTATCCCAATAAATAAAAAAAAATTTAACAAATAATAATTATTCTAAACTTTTCTTTCCAATCTGATGGTATATTTTGGATTTATATAGTCTATCTAAAGATAGATCTAAAAAAATAATATAGAGTGAAAAATCTAGTTTTAAAGAAAGTCTAAAAATGTATATATGATTGAAAATTATATGTATATACTATCAAAAACCCACAAATTTGTTACAGCTCGCATTTTTTAAAATGTATCTCTTCTTCTATAGAGCTGCTTTTTATGGGTTTTTTTTTTTATTTTTAGCAGTAGGTTGTAAAAGTCTAACCTTGAGAATATTATAATTATCTTTATTCTAGTTATAATGGTTTCTATCTTCAGTTCATGAACATGAAAGAGATAAGAATTTCTTTGCGAATTCAGAAAGTGAAACTCCCGTCAAAATCGGACAAACAGACAGACAAAAGCAAATGTATACCTATGTATGTTTACAGTACCTTGTAAACATGCATATGTAATACTAGCTTTCCAGCCGCGGCTTCGCCCGCGTGAAATATTTTAATAACACATACAACTTTCAAAGGGCAGACATTTCTCCGACTTATAATACTTATTGCATAGAAACATATCCTCTCTTTAATGTAGTCGGTTAAAAAGTAGCCTATATCCTTTCTCAAAGTCAACTCTATTCCTGTACTAAATTTCATCAAAATCGGTTCAGTGGTATAAGCGTGAAAGCATAACAGACAGACAGAGTTACTTTCGCATTTATAATAGTACGGATTACATACAGACACTCCCAATTTTATTTGTTCCTATAGATGGTAAACCATTAAATGTAAATCTATTTTCGTTTCAATGTCGTGATTATTTACAAATACTATAGATTTTGCAGTCTTGGCGGTTTCGCGTGGTAATGTAAAATATGTAAATTGGTTATAGGAGTTATTCGGTGTAAAGTCGCCGAGACGCGGTACGAAGGTGGAGGAGTCACGTAACACGCCGGGGCGACCCAGGTCGTCGAGATCTGTATCGCCGAGGTCGCATGACCTGACCTTGTGCGGGCGGCCCTTGTCTCTACCAGGTATGCTAATATATTAGCAGATAACATCGCATGCTTCGCTACTAATGGGAAAGCATATTTCAAGCTGAAAAGACCGTAACACTTTCGATATGCTCTTAAAATAACATTAAAATAAAATATTGTAGAATTTTTTCTTAGGTATCTGATTTGTTTTTTGTTTCATCGCAAATCACAGGAGAAACCTTTAAAAAATTGATAAGTATTTTTAAGAAACAGCAGATCGTACTACAAGACAAGATGTGCCAATGTAGATACAAGACATGTATACCAATGGACTCACCATCAGGGAAAAGGGGGGAAGTGAATGTAGTGAATTTATTCTTCTCGTCCTTTCTCCTCGTCTTGTCGTAATTTTTTTTTGTAGAATAATATGGGTTTTTTATTTTAGTAAAAGGCAAATAGGCAAACGGATTTCCTTATGTTAAGAAATGCCGTCGACTATGACTCCAAAGGTGGTAATGGTGCGTTGTCAACCTGAGGCTAGATGTTCAGCCTCCTGCGCATGTAGTTTACCGACTTCCCTACCCTCTGACCGCAACACGACAATGACGTTCATTGTCATTTTACGGAAAGACTAGGTAAGGCGGTGGTGCCCGAAAGTTCAGGAGAGTCGTTGCAGAACTGTACCACCTAGTCAATAAATCTAATTCGTTTCATCAAAACAAACGAGTTAGAGGTTTGAATTAATGGTTTCATTTTAATATAGTCAAATTATTCTCGTACGGTCGGCTTTGACAAATTTTCTCAATTTCACTATTTTGGTATATCTAAGTACTTGTATTTATGTCATCACATTGCTCAACTTGTGCCAACTTGTGATACCACACATTTTGGCAAAATATAACCTAAAAATATTTCGGTTAAAGGGGAAAGTCATCTACGCACTGCGCTTAGTAAAAAGTCTGGCGCCCAACAAAATGATAGGTTCTCGATCTTGCAACCGAGACCCCTGCGGAGACCTCACGCCGGCCGACGGGGTGAAGATAGCGTTCAGCTCGTGCCAGACTACGATAAATAATATGATAAAATATATTTTGAGAGGATGAAATTTCGGTAGCAATACCGCTTGTTAAATCTACACAGATAAAAAAGAACGAAAAATTCAACACCAGCGAAATTTAAGATCTAATTATGAATTTTTGGTAAATGTAATTCTACCACACTTTTAGATAAAAAGCTGAACGTGACTCTTGGTATTCTAAATTCGAAATAATATACTTAATGCATCTCAATTGTATTGTCAACTTTGACAACCTCAATTTTCACTAAAAACCTACTGTCAATGTCATTAATTTTGTAGATCGAAGTTATTCTGCCACGAAACGGCAAGTTGACAAGATATGATATTAATTTCCCATTATAAAAAAAAACTACAAGACGTCACAGGATTTTTAATGAAAAATTGTGCTTGTGTTAAAATTTTGCGTTCTCCTATATCAGTCAAACATGTGTAGATTATTTGAAAATATATTAGGTATTTATTTTTGATTTGTTATTTGCGTTGTCACTAATAAGTATACTCAATCACTACCTTTTTCCGTTTCCAATATTTGTGAATAAACTACCTAATCGTTTATTATATATATATTTTTTATTAAATACGTAGTAATATTACATTTTTAGGGCAGTAATATAAGCGGTCAATTTGTCGAGATTGACAAATTTATGATTGAAAGGTTTCTTTTTAACTGTTGAAGGCATGTATACTATTTCTCTGCTCAACGGTGCCGAAGAATGCCAACTTCTATTGCAGAATTATAAATTCACTACATGTATTAAAAGTAATTTGTTATATTGATTTAAGTTAACAGTTTAAAACCAGTTTATGTTCTTTTTATTTTTTTAAATTTTTGATTAGTGTTGCCAATTATAAATTTGTCATAGTAATTCTGATAGTTGAATTAGCTCAACTGCTAGTAGTAAGTAATAGTTTGTTGTCACTAATTAATATTGTAATATTTTTATAGGGTAATTATATGAAATCGCTACAAATCCGTTCATGTAATAATTAATTACAGAAAAATATTTATACAATATTAAATAAAAAGAACTCAATAATTGTTCTAAATTTAAAATTATAAAACGAAGTTCGGTGTTACCACATTTTGTTTCCTAAAATTATATCCTATTAATTGTTTAAAAAACAATTGTTCTTAATTTTAGAGTTAGATCAAATAAAATAGGGATTATTGGACTAGGGACTATTAGGGATTATCTTATTCCCGTGTTAGTGCTGAGGGGTTAAAATGAGCACTATCGTCTCGACGCGATCGTGTAGTTTTGCGCGATTTGAAATGTCAAACTCAAGAAATTGTACTCTGTTTTTTGAGTTTGACATTTCAAATCGCGCAAAACAACGCAATTGCGTCTAGACGATACTGCACGTTCTAACCCCCCTCCCAGATCCACGTGTATTATAGACCATCTGTCTCCAAACAAAGTAGCTCGTAAGAAGTGAGCATAGGTTAACGGTCATGGACAACATGACCACTGATCGTAAAGTGCTGTACAGCAACTAACCTGGTAGGATATACACCGCCTTACCTATTTCTCCCACCATCATGACATAATGTGTTTCGATCTAGAAGATATGGTAGCCGGTAGACTTGCACATCGCTGCTATGGTGTCTATAGGTTCATGATGTTCTCTTATTATCAGGAGAGTCGTGTGCTTGTTCACTGTATTATCCCATAAAAAGCTTACAAATATTGTCCTCCAATGTTTCTCAATTTTTATTTGATCTAACACAAATCCTCGTAAATGTTTAGTAAATTATAAATGTACAGATATTATAAATTGTCATTGTTATTTTACTTTTATTGTTGATATTATCTAGAATTGTTTTAATATTGATTATTTATTTCTTTAGTGTCCTTGTTTTCATTTCTTATTGAAATGTTTTAGAATAGCAATAACCTTAAATCACCATGGTACCTTATGTTTTATGGTTATAATTTTATTTAACGTATCATAACGATCACATAGCATTAAAACGGGTATTTTCGTGACTAATTTATGCCCGACTCTTGCGTTTCAAAAACGTATCGTTTTTCTTATAGACCTACGTTTTTTTTGTACGAGTCGTAACTTAAGAATGTTTCTATTGATAAAACGTTAACATAAAATGAATAATGAGTAACGCCTGGATGCTAATAGACAAACTACCGATGATTTTACTTGTGCATTACGGTTAGGTTATTATAGGAACCTTGCATTAGTCACGAGCCGTGCTGGGTAATACATTATAACCTTTTGCCTGAGGACTGCGCTGCTTCACATCCACTACATATATATTATCTGTTTAAAACAATAATAATAAATTATGTAATATCGTTCTTGAAATCCATATTTCATTGACGCAAATATATTAAAATTACATTTTTATGATTTTTTTTTGAAAGTATCACATTAATTCTAATAGTCAATATTCTTTAACATTCAATTTTTAACGTGTTTATTACGCCGTATTCTAACTACTTATTTCGTTGGTAATTACGACCAATCTCAATAAAGATTAAAGGGTAAAGCGACGATGCTCGACCAATAATAGCGAAGTACTCATCGTTTTCATTGGCCGAACGTGTTCGAAATTTCGTATCACCCGCTCATACGGTGTTATTGACATTTCAAAATTATTAATTTTTAATTTTTAAATATATCGTAATGTGGGTAGATAGTCTTTTGTTCTGGAACATTTTTCAAAGAAAAACCAAATTTAATAAGATACATTCCTACAATGCTCATCCTAGTATTAATTCCTACTTAAATGTTGATATTTAGGCGTTCTAGGTGTAAGTGTATCTAGTGTTGCCAGATATATAACATTTCTACTAAATAGTTACAAATAACACAATGTTACCATAGGTTATAACAAACTAAGATTAAAAAGGAACACCATTCGATAAAAAATTAGGTTCGGCGCAGACAGGCGATTTTAGTCGTTAGCTAGTAATAAAAGTTAAAATGAAGTAAAATTTCGTTTAGCAGTTTTGATTAATGCTGTCATTGAACCCATTATTTTGAATGTCGGTCTATCAATTGTAAGTTATAATTAGGTTAGGTTTAGTAAACATAGCGCGAGATACCACTTCACAAATTCATACATTCAATTAAAATTTAATGGTTTTTTATTTTGTTGGAATTACATTTCAGTAATGAAACGGTATCTTACGACTATTTAGGTGTACCAATGGACTTTCATCTATTAGTGTCTAAAAACACTATGCCGGAGATAGCCGCCGAAGTTCAAGTGCAGCGGCAGGCAGACCGAAGTTCGGTTCTAAAGCCGACGAATATGCGAGTCCGGGGAGAAGTGGGGAGACAGTAAAAGTTGCGCAACTGACTTTTTGTCGCGTGAATTACGTACTTATCGTGTGTTATTTCAGCCGAATATTTCGGGTATCTTCGACATAGCGTGTTTACTCACCTAAAATCGTAGATATGTTAGTATATTAAAAATATCGCTCCAATGTTGATTAAATTAAGCTTTATTTAGAAAAAAAAATTGGGATGGATTTAAAATGTATATGTATGTCGTCTTCTAATGACCAAATTAACGTGTAGGTAAATCTTATTAGTAGGGCAAGATTAGGGGCCACGCATAGTACTCTATGTGAAAACATGTTCTAGGTGGTCGTATAACCTAAATGCGTCGTTAGTTTAGCTAGTTGTTGACAGTTGACACTTCGATTTTATCTAAACAGGCACGAATTTAGCAAGCTAAGATTAGCTTGCAATTTCTTTAAAAATATTTATTTGTTAAGTTTGTATAGATATTATTGTATATAAAATGTTTTCTATATTTTCAATTTTGTTGTCTTAATTAGCTGAAGTGTTTTGCGTTTTACGTCGCATCTTAACAAAAACATAAAGATATGCTCAGGGTTATTACGTAATTTGCAAAAACGGAGCGGTTTGTATAAAATAATAAACATAACAAGCAAAATACAAACAAACAAATAGCAATTGATCGCGCGTCGCGATCGCGGATTTTTACATAATAACCGTGGCATTTTATTGGACATAAGTCAGGTGACACTGACAGGCCGCATGACAGATTGACGTAAGTTTCAAAATGTCGCTAAAAATGTATCTTCCCAAAAACAATAAAATTAGAATAATGAGCTTAATTATTGTGATTTCACTAATGAATAAAATAAAGAAAACGGAAGAATAAAATAAAAAAAATTAAAAAAAAAGCAATAAAGAGTGAAACTGCTCAATGGATATGTCCCGTTAAAAATATGTTATGCGACATCGCAGCGCTGGGACGTGTACCGGCCTTTTACGCTCAAACCTAACCTTTTTCCTAGCTAAAGTTACTCTATTGCACAGTTTATATCCATAAGACTAAATTCACAGCAAAAACGTTAGTAGTGTTAGAATACATTGCTGCATCAAGCTTCTATTAAAAAGGAAAGCCATGGATCTAACTTAAATTATTACCCACATATTCGTAAACAATCAAGTGAGTTAGCGAGAAACATCAATTCATAACTCATCTTGGAGTTACAATTGAGGAAATATCCAAGGTTATGAATATAAATTAATATGTTACTTATAGAACCGTTAGTGTGAATTTAGCCTTATGTGTTAAAATATATCATTATTTCAATTAAGACATAAATTTAAGTCACATTAATTGTATTTTAAAATTAAAGTTATAATTCCAACATCAAGCTAAAGATGTTCCAAAAAGTTATGACGGCGAATGCGTTTAAAATAAGGCTCTAAGTATGTGTAGGTATGTGGTATGTGCCATTTGTATGTGACAGAGACCTGCGCTATTTGAAATTTAGGGTGCGATCACAACACTGCGCATCGAAAAAAAAAACGATGTAGCTTTACGTCGTTACACATCTTTCACCTCAACGCAAAACAAATATTTGTTTTGCGTTGAGGCTTTAGCTTTGGTTTCCTGGGAAAGCGGTGCCGTCATATAACGGCTGTAATATTATGGACGCAATAAGACGACAGCCGTTTTTGAAGACAGAAAATTTCACGGCCGCAATGGCACATCGTCAGTTATTTTTTTAACACAAATTTAGATTAGGAATTGTAATTTACTTAGAGGAGGATGAACTATCATCAGAAGAGGAAAATAGTCGTACGGCGGAAGAAGATTTATTCAAGAGTTCTTCTGTATTCTTTACTTTTTATATTATACAGTGCTTCATGTTTACGTACGAAATGTATCAAAAATTTCGTCGTCCTCGCTGCTCTAAGTGTTGCAACTCATTTTGTATGTGAAAAACTACACCGCTATCAATAAAACGTTCACAAAACTATATGACACCGTCAAGACGGCCGTCACGCATTTGGCGGCACCGTTTTTTGACGTTACGGTAACAGTTACCGCTCTCTGGGAAACCGCCTCTTTGTTTATATAGACAACGTTCTAGTGACGTCATTTACCGCTGTTTTACGGCCGCTATATGACTGTACCGCTTTCATAGAAAACCAAATCTTAAATGATTTTATTGCAAATTTACACGACGGGCGAGTGTGACGTCGTAAACCAACGATGCGACATCGCATTGTTGTATCAAAAGCCTAGATTGAATTTGAAACTAAAAACTTATATTTATTAAAATGTTTACGCTAACTTAATTCCTTATAATTGGTTTCTTAGCTTTACTGTTTTTTAAGAGAAAAAAAAAAACATTTTTTAAATTATTTCTAACAAATTATAAAGCACAGGTCTCATTGTAACCAAAGAGTAGTCCAATGTATGTTCAGTGTAATGTTACGTTTTCACATGCCATATTTATCTCTTTCGTGTTCGGTATTACATAGCGAAACGAAATATAAATAAATGTCTTGGAAGTAATGAAGGAAATTCGCACTCATCTTGCATGTATGAAGGCGCATTAAGAATGGAATATGTTGTAAATGTTGGATTCTGTGTATTAATTGTATTGTTGAATTCATGGTCTGGTCAATCGCTGGTCGATGCCTTAACATTGTAAAATCAATTAAATAAATATATTTAAAAATACTCGTTTTTTTCTTTATATCTTATACGTATCTTTACGGCTAAATTATGACTCCTACATACTTGCTTAGCTTTCTCCACAATCACTTAGGTTTTGGAGACTTAACACTACCCTCAAATAAACCTCATGGATGAATTAATACATGCTTATCAATGCAATAATATCCAAATATGACTCAAAACTTAAAATTGTGAGAATGGGAAGGGGGTAAAAATATATATATAAATATCACTGGACAGTTACACAAATCGTAAACCTCAAAGTAAGCAAATTACATACTTTTATTGTGGGTCTTAGTCAAAGATACTAAGTAGAAAGATGGAGATAAGGAAAGCAATACCTATTTGTACAGATGCCAAAATAAATTAATTAACTTCCAGATCCGAAAATACAGACATATTTATTTATGACACATGTCTGCCCTGTTGGGAATCGAACCTTAGCATCGTGGCGTTAAAATTTTCGGAACCCATTATACCGATATCAATCCTACATTCGATCTTTTTTTATTGCTCTTGTTGATTACCCAACTTTCGCTTCATAAAGTAACGTTGGGATAAACACTGAATTATTCAAGTTTCGCTTTGAAGTAGTTTACCCAACGTTCCATTCCCTCTATTTTCTCAGCACTCACAATATGTACCTAAGTAGTAAGAGCAAAAAAATAAGTTATTGACATTTAAAACAAAGGAGCTGAATTTTTAAAATAAAACATTTTTTTTAATCATCTAAACCAGCTATACTCTAAAGTGTGTTCCGCAGAACCCTAGGGTTCCGTGATACCAGCTCTGTCGGGGTTCCGCAAGAATTTAGATTATTAAAAAAATTAGCTTCCATTTGCAATTTAATAAATTTCTATTAAATATTTATTATGCTGATTAATAAAAAATACACTTATAAAAACAATTATTTTATTGTAGGGTTCCATCAAGTATTTTGCTTCCCAAAAGGGTTCCTTCAATTAAAAAGATTGAGAATCACTGATCTAAACACTATAAATCAATGAAACCTTTATAAATAATGGCCACTATGAATATTTAGTTTTAAAAAATGGTTTTATTAACCATTCACTATTTGTATTGTAAAAGATTAAATTAAAGGAAAAATATGATAATGATGCCGGATAAGTTATCCTATGCCACTGATGAAGACAGAAGAGAAACGTGAAATATAAGTCAGATTGTCAAGTAATTTTGGCAGCCATTTAAGTCTAAAGCTTACCTATACCTTCCATTTCCAGCTGCCTCTCTTGATTCTTGTTTGAACCAACTACAGTACGATTGGTTTCTTTTTACCGCTACACAACCTACAACTACGTCCTCGAACCAATTAATATTTTCCCCCAAGCCAACGAATGTAGCGTGTGAATTGTCCAATAAACGATAGAACAATGACACTTTTGTAGATAGTTTGCAGAACCTCAAGAAAATCTACCCGCACCCTCAAGAAAATCTGCATTAAATGAACTAATTTTGCAGTTTTTAGTAACGTAAATAATTTGTAAATGTTCTATTGCTATATGCATAAAGCAGGCAGTTCACCACCAGCGGGGTTATTGTGTATCTTTTTGACAATTATAAGATACGAACTCTGAGCCGGAGTTCTCATATATTCAGTATCAAATGGTATGTTTCGTATTGTCTAACTCCAGTCAACACCTACTATGACGTCACGAGAATAATAAACACCGGAAGCTTAAAATTGCCACTTTCAAGATATTTTGACAGATAAAATTTTATGAAATAAAGTCAATAACGCTTAAATGTTTACAATTT
>DVZL01008825.1:0-10070 GCA_018236625.1 Lasaia peninsularis | reverse complement strand
GACAGTGAATATACGAAAATTCGGGCTCGGAGTTCGTATCATTTAACTGTCAAAAAGATACACAATAGCCCCGCTGGTGTCAAATAGCACGTTTGCTTTAAGCATGCGTATTTATGAGTATGCTAAAAATAAGTATGCTTATTGCTGGAAAATGTGAACAGTTGCAGAGCACGCTCGTTTTAAGCATGCTTATAAGCATTCCTATTTTTGAGCACGTGTGTCCGTACCTTTATGTATTTATTATCTAGGTAATTGTAATCTTTTTTATACAACACAAAAAATCAATACAATTTCTCAGGAAGACGTACTTATCTGAGAAACAATTATTTAAAAATATTATCATAAAAATGAAAATATAAAATATAAACGTCACAACAATAACTAATACCATCATTGTTGAATGCGCGCACCTTAAAATCTGCTTGCACCGGATTTTCTATGAAACATATAATTAAACTCTCTATTGGCGCGACGGACGCTGTGTATTGAATAAGAGCCTTAACACCGACAATGGGGAGTTCCGCTATTGTTACAGTATTTTGAAAATTGCATTTCCATCCGTCGGACGCCGACGAAACTGTTGGTTCAATAAATTTCAGTGTAAACGGTGCTTTATAGTATTCATATTTCCGAATTTCACCTCGTGTGATACACAGTAGTTCTATAAGCTGATTAATATTGTCGCATGTGAGGATTTTCTGGACATTTCCAATGTAAGAGGATATTATACACTATTATTTTGGTTTACCTATTTAACCTATTTAAGCCATATTACCTATCCGCTGCCTCGTTGGTCGAGCGGATAGCTTACTCGTCTAAGGTTTTTTTTTTGTTTTTTTTGTTAGTCACGTTAGTACTTATTACATTCTTTTATTAGGCTCTCCCGGTCATACTCTATATTGTTATATATTATGCTTATAGGTATATATATATCTATTTATATACTTATATATATATATATATATATTTTTTTTCTTTTATATACATTTTTTTTTCTTTTTTTTTCCTTTATATATATATATTTTCTTTATACTAATACATTTTTCCTTATAACGGGAGAGCCCACTCTTATTTATACACTATATCGACTTTCACAATTACACTTATAATACATGCAATTATTAATTTATAAACAAATATTAAAATATATTACTTGATATGTGAATTTACACATGCTATTTAATTACACTTAAATTACAACACATACACTCACATGCTGGGAAAAGAGGATGGTAGGAGTGGGGTGGGATGACAGTGGTTCTAGTCCAAGAGATGGTAAAACTGACAAAAAGCCCACAGAGCTGCAGAAGGCTTAAGGAAGTTACTCGTCTAAGGTTATCGACCAACCGCGAGACTCGGGTTCCATTTCCGACAGGGACAGACATTTGTGTGATGAACATAGATGTTTGTATCACGGGGTCTAGGTGGTTATCAAATTTATTCTGGTATCTTTTTAAGTATTTTTATGTACTAGTATCGTTAACTAACACTCATAAGACAAGCATATAATTTGCTTACCTTGGGGTTAGATCAATTTGTGTACGTTGTCAAAGGATATTATTATTATTTCATATGTTTTATTTTAATAGTTTGGGTAATTAGTAATACAATGTTCGCTTAAGAAAGCATTGTATTATTCCGGTGATTATCTACTATTAGGATACAACTTTTAATTTGAATACTAACTTCAACTAATCACTGTGAACTTGACTTTATAATTATGACTGATTTGATTGGTTGCACATAAGGTCTAACAGTTCGACTACAGGGCAGCGGCGTACCTACAATGCTTTCACGTACAAACGGCATACATCTATGTGTCTATAGGCCACGGTTGTCTCTTACCATCAGGAGAGCCGTGTGCTTGTTCACTGTTTTATCCTAAAAAAAATGGGATAAAAGGTAGCGATGAAACACTGCACTCTTAATGCCCCTTATAATATTTTATATTTCCATAAAATACTGCATATAAAATACTCTGCCTATTTCTATCTAGTAATTTCAGTAATCTAGTAATTTATTTATTTTATTATTTAGTATAGTAGTCTACTTTGAAGAATAGGGTTATAGGGGGAATACTTAGTTAGGCCGAGATCTATATATGTAGTATCTCCTTAATATTTCTAAAACAAGTTAAAAACAATTGGACATAGTTATGCAAACTAGAACAAACCCACACATACGATGAAATTGAGTTACATGTGTAGTTTCACTGCCAATATAGTTCTGTATCACGTCACTAGAGGATCCGGCAATTTTAATAAGCAACAGATGATATATTGATGAGGCACAAGGTTACTAAGTTGAGTTTTGGTCACTATAAAAAAGACTTATGTGGCATGGTACTTGCCTAAATGACGCATATTAATTTCTCAAAATAGAACCAAGCCACATGGTTCCTTAAACTCACATCAAAATGTCTCTTATTTTTTTTATGGGAACCATGTAGATGTAACAGCATCTGATACTAGTGATTCCCAAGATTATAATAGTATGTGTCTTTGTTCATTATCCTATTTTTAATTAAAATAAACTAAAAAGACTCAATTATTTTATTTTATAATTAAATCTGAACCTTAAAAATTTTGATACGGAACCAACCCACACACCAACAATTTTGCAACAAGGAACCATTAGGTTTTTTTAGTCAAATATGTATAAAACGTTAAAAAAGTTATTGGTTATTGTGTGTATACCCTCGTCAATATAGTGCTCTACATATAATAAAATATTCAAAAGAAATAAATTTAAGGAATAAAACCTTCACAGATAATTAACTAAAACATAAATAACTCAAAAGTGACATCTTGTGGGTTGGTTCTAGTTTGCATAACTACGTCCAATTATAAAAGTTAATTGTGTTTGTCATTGAATTTAAATATTCTCCAGTCAAGTTTTTTCATGTAGTTGATATATTTTTTCCATCTCCATTTTTGTTTAGGAAGGTTTGTATTAGTGTTTGTTACGGCAATGTGATTTGCTTTGCTGGAACTTACTATGTTGTAGAGTTTTACGGCATCTTACTTAATTTAGTACCATTGCCATTTTCATTTTGGAGAGTAGAGTAAATGAACTTATACAAAAAGCTATGTTTTTATATATGATATGTTTTTCTTACCACTTCAAAATTTATGTGCTTTTTTGCCTACCAATAAAGAAAAGAATTTGACACTCAAATAGTCTATGATCCATAACGATGTAGCTTCAATATATTTACAATTTTTATTACTTCTTTTTTTAATTTCATAAAAGTTGGTTATATTGAATTGTTTCTTTAATTATCCTAGAATGTCAAATATAAATACATAAATCCAGGTTTTACTGTTGTTTTCCTTTACTGTAAGACCACCAACATTAAACCATAAAGTGGGTTCCTATGACCTATAATTCAGGATTTGTTGGAATTACTTTCAGGCACTAGTCCTTTGCAAAGCAGATAACTCCTTTTAGTATCTGTTAAAAAATCTAGTATCTACCATTTCTAAATTATTGTTAAAAACTAATTGTAGAGAGAAGTTTTAACAAAATATTTATGTTATATTTATATTGTTACAGAGTTCCAGAAGATAGCTATTGCAACTGCCATTGGATTTTGTATCATGGGTTTCATCGGCTTCTTCGTCAAGTTGATACACATTCCCATCAATAACATTATTGTTGGATCATAGGCAGCTAGTTAATTTTAGATCTAAACTATCTTTAAGCTCTCCAAGATGTTTAAGTTACTCACATTCATATCTCTTTCATATTTTATTAGATTAAATTATTCCGTTTTTTATATATTAGTTTTATTTTAGAACATGTTTGTTATTTCACAAACATTGCATATGTTTTGACAAAGAGTGATATATGTGAGAAAGACTGTAACTGAAAGAAAGTGTTGGCGTAAAATGAGAAAGGGTATGCTCTGATGGTTCATTCATTAGAAAGAATGAAAGATAAAAATTGGCAAAACAGATATACAATGCGAAAGTGGATGGATGTGGACTTGGAAAACTCGGTTCAGATTCCATGTCCGATGCATGGGAGATATAGAATGTTTCTATATAATACTGTATAATTTTGCCAAGCAGGAGTATCTATAGGTTTGCAAAAAACATTTACAGGAACGTTCTAATTATCTATTTTTTCAAGTTTTCAAGTTCATATTTTAAAACTGAGTCTGCTTTTACTTGAGAGAGATGCCAGGAAAATATTTTATGAAAAGAAAGTATGGGAATGGATAGATTGGTAATAAAATTACCCCAGACAAAAACAGTTATTATCGTCGGTAAATCCAATCTGTATGATTTTATTTATGTATTTACTTCTGATATGGTCTAAGTTTGATCAACTTAGTGATATTTTTTGACAATTAATGCTTTTTTTTTAATTAATTCTTATTGTGTAAAACTATCATAAAACATGTTTTTAATGTATTAAAATTTGAAATGTTCATTAGTGAAAAAGAATAAAAATTATAGAACAAACATTTAACCCTACAGCCAGTCCAATGAACTAAACGGATCAACTATTTTTTATTCCCAATGAATCAACTATTTAGTTGATCTGGTAGGAACATTTTAAATAATCATTATATATTCCTATTGATTAAATTTGATCCTGATGTAATATGTTATTTTCATAATATAACAAAGAAGACACAAGTATGCGCGTTTTCCGCTAAAAAAAAAGTCCCCCTTTGTCGACGTTTCGAGTGACGTTCAGTTTCGTGGTCATCTGAAAGAGAAGGCTAAAATAGCCTTTAAAAAGCTTGGTGTGCTCAGCAAAACGAGACTGCAGCTATATAAGCCGCAAATTCGGCCACACATGGAGTACTGTGCTCACCTCTGGACGGGGGTTCCCCAGTACTAGATCCTTCCATTTGACCGCATCCAACATAGAGCGTTTCGAATGGTTGACGACCGGGCACTTTCCAATCGGCTTGACTCTTTGGCGTTGCGTAGAGATATCTGTTTACTCATTGTCTTATACCTGGTTTGATACCTGCCGCCGAGTTTCACGTTAGGACGTCGCGACAGAGCTTAAAATTCCACGCCTACCTCCATGATGCGTGGCACTTCTCAACCGTGCGATTCCTAAGGCATTTTTTGCCTCGTACAACACCTGTGGAACGAATTACCAGTGGCGTATTCCCAAACGGATACGACTTAGGAACCTACAAGAAAAGAGCTTACTCATTCCTAATGGTCGGCACTTCTGGTGTTGCGGGTGTCCGCAGGCGGTGATCATTTACCATCAGGTGGCCCACAAGCCCGTTTGCCTCCTCTTGTATAAAAAACAATATCTAAGAGACGACTAAATTAGACAGACCATGATGCTGTTAATAACTGGAGACGCTTTTGAAAAATTAAGATAAAGTGTAAATAGTTATATAGGTACTTAGTGTACTACCAAATTTATAAGTTCCTAAGTTTAATTATATTCGTATGAAGACGAATTTGAAATGCTTTTTCACTCCGGATTCGTTGTACCTACCGGTATGGAGGGATACTGTCGATAGAACCACGAATTCATGTCAACTCTTTACGGAGCCCCAAATATATTCGCAGATGTTATGATGGTAATTATGTCAAAATTCTGTCTTTCTACTTTATTTCATTTTGTTGTGTGAGTTTTAAAAGATTCGTGCCTAATATCATCATCATAACCAAAAAGTTTCAAATAATTATTTGTGGATAGTTGTTTCGAAAGGAATGATGAAAAATAAGAAATTGATTATTTAATTAACAAATTAATTAGTTGATTCAATAGGAAAGAAAGCTTCAATGGAGTTCCATTCTGATCAACTAGTTGATCCGTTTAGTTGATCAGACTGGCCGTAGGGACATTTAAATATGTGAAATAGACAATCTGACCAAGTAAAACAGTAATGCAAATGTTTGTAGAGATGTGCAGTTACTTGCCTGATGATCCAACATCATGACAACATTCTGGTCTGGAGTACTTGCATATTAATCCTAAAACACCGACTGCAGATTAACAATGCATCTATAACATTTGAAATGGGCACAGTTGTTCCATATATATTTTTTGGATTCTCAACTCGTTTTTTTTCTTCTACTAGCGACCCGCCCCGGCTTTGCACGGGTATACCTATCATACATGTTATATACATAAAAACCTTCCTCTTGAATCCATTATTAAAAAAAACCGCATTAAAAACCGTTGCTTAGTTTTAAAGATTTAAGCATACATAAAGACAGATAAAAAAACGTGACTTCGTTTTATAATATGTACCTAATGATGGATAATTTTATTGTAATGATCTGAGTAAGTCAATACCAATACTTAGATAAAATTTAAATTTACAATTAAAAATTTAAATAAATACATTGAGTGCGCTAAATGAGAATTATATGGAAATATTAGTATTATTTAATTCTTTATTGTACACTAATCTATATAACGAAACAATTCTAAACTCGTTTATTAGAAGTCAACCATTTCTAATTATTGTATTAATCTCACTTCTCAGTAAAGTAGTTGTGTAGAAGTATATAACGGCATCGATACTTATAATTATTTGGAGAAACTAAAACCAAAGTTTTTTTAGAATGTTATGTGAGTCCTGAGCAAGTTAATTGGGTAGGTACCCTACTATCCATATTCGATATGACATTAATGGCGTACTAATATTAAGGCGGCCAGTGTTAGCCACAAAAAAAATCATTATTCAAACGAAACCATAAAGAAGGAAAGGTAAAATAAATAATCTTTTAGTTAACAGTGTTTATTTTAGAAAACAATACTTAATAGATACAGTACAAAACATTATCATATTCAGCCCATGGTATAAGTACAATATAGCCTTATTTGAGCATCACCTGTATTTATTTAGTAAACCTATACAATAATAGTCTTAACTTCATGCCTTCTGCATAACGTGGATGTAATAAGCTGGTGTCTTTACTTTGTCTAAGGGTTTGAAGTCTGCGTAGATGCTGTGTTTCGCTTTATTATCGAAGGCTTCATTCAACATCTTTGAAAACTTATCCAGTTTGTGAGGGTAGTAACATAACCTGAATTCACTGAAATTCAAAAGAAATTTCAAATTATAGCTTGAAGAACTCGGTAGATGTATACAACGTGGGACTAATAATGTGCAAGTCCCAACTAATGTCAACAAGTTATTTAATTTTATCCCGAAGTTCGCTGGTGTGATTAAAAATTTTTGCTTTTTCGAATCTTCTGCGTTCGATTGAGATTCTAGTAAGAAATAAGTTTACTTGGTGATGCCAAATATAACTATTAAACATACCTACGAGTTAAAAACATCTTTTTAGAAATCTGTTATAAGATTGGGATCTCAAGTCTACCCGATACTACCAAAAAGAACACGACAATTGCGTAAATCGAATTATATTTGAGTAATAAACATGTTGTTGCTATGAATTTAAATTGAGGGACTAATTTGTTATATACATTAAATTAGTCTTAAGTAAGTTCAGTGGCGTTGCTAAGTGGGCAAGGCCCCCGGTGCATAGAGAAAGAATCGGGCCCTAACCCGCTCTTTTCAAAGCTTAGGTTAATAGGCAAAGTGCCCCCGAGGTTCGGGCCCTGGTGCACTGCACCACCGGGCAGGTTACGATAGCTACGCCACTGTTTAAGTTCATTGATTTTAAACACGGTTGTTTTAATATCAGGTCTTTGCTCAGTTATGTGTCCTTTATATTCGTTTGTTAATTCAAACTACATGACCGCAATAAAGTAAACTCTATCTTAATTAAGAATTAACAATAAAAAACAGGGTACAGTTTTACACTTCAAACTTAGACTATCACAGCACGTAATCAGAACACGAAAGTGGCAAGCATAGTTTTTACTTGTAGCAGAAATAAGTATGGCAATGATAAAATTTCTCCTGTTGGTGTGGGGCCTCTATATAGAAGTTATAAATACCAAACCCTCTAAACCGGAACATGAATATGTTAATGTAGGGGCTGGAATAAGTAAGACGGTTAATCCTACCAAGTAGGAAAACAGGTGGTTTATATATAGAAACGACCATCTGTTTTCAAAATAAATGAATATATAGAAAAAATATTATTGTCCCCGTGTTGGTCCGGGTCCTTTGTGTAAAATACATTTTGACTTCTTACCAGGCAGCTCGTAAGAGGCGAGCATAGGTTAACTGAGTCACTACCTATCTATGTATGACCACTAGTGGAAGAGTGCTATGCAGCAAGTCGTCCGGGTAGGGATCCACCGCCTTACCTATTCCTGCCGCCATAATGACATCGTCGTGTTCGGGTCCGGAGCTAAGGTCTGGAGGGTAGGGTAGCCGGTAGACTGGTACATAAGGTTTAACAGCCTGACCACAGGGCAGTGGCGCATCTACAACATCTATGGTGTCTCTAAGCCACGGTTGTCTCTTACCATCAGGAGACCCGTTTGCCTGTTCGCTGTCTTATCCCATAAAAAACGACCATGCCAAGCAGGGAAACAGATGGTCTATACATATATAGAAATGATCATCTGGCATCCCATTTGGCAGGATTAACCGTCTTACTTATTCCAGTCCCCACAACAATATCTTCATGTTCAAATCCGGAGGGTTTGATATCTATAAGTTCTATAGTGTCTATTTTTATTTTTTGGCATCAGGAGGGACATGTGCTTGTTCACAAGCTTATCAGTTAAAAATAATCACATTGAGACTTATGAAGTTTTTATATTCAATGTGATTTGGCACAAACCTGGTTTCTTTGATGCGACCGTCTTCAGTGGCTTCTATGCAGTAGTCCAACGCGACGAGCTCTGGCTTTCCCCGTACAACGAGCACGGATGTTTTAATGTCAACTGGATACTTGGACTGAAATTACGATATTTGCAATGAATTTACGAAAACATTTTTTTATGAATACATTTTATTTGAAACAATACAAGTTTGCAAGAAATCACAGTACCTAGGATAACAATCGCAGTAGTCATGGAACTGTGTTGCAGTTATATTAGTAACACCCACCGCCAGATTGACGATATGAAGTGGGTGAATTCGATATTGCTGGTAATTCTGTTGCTGCTAAATTATTTTAAGTTTTCGCTATCTTCTTTTAAAGCAAGTGAAAGAACTGACCGATTAGTTTGTATGTGACATTACAAAAGACGTTTAGGGTGATAGTTTTATCTGTCAAGTAGTACTAATCAATTAGTATTTAGTTAATTGATACTTTACTCAGACTTGGTGAGTGAGGCCCTTAGACTACTTTTATTTTAGAAATGTATTAAATAAAATAACTACTTAAATAAAAACGCGAATGAAGTTACGGGCACAGCTAGTATTATATATTTCTAAAAGGTTAAAAGGCATCATATGTAAGTAAAGATAATTCAATATTCATTGCGATAGGTACGTGCAAGATTCTCATAACAAAAATCTTATAAAGACCATTAAACTCGGTTACAGATAACGTATCTATCCAACATATAATCTATTTTTTGGTAACACAAAATAAAATATTGATTTTGTAAATTATTATAAGTATTAAAAGATTTAACATTCCATTTCATATTATTTTTCTAACTTAAGTAAATTTTAGACACAGAAATCAGCAGCTCGTACGAATAGGCCACTATAGATACTTTGCGGACTTCCATTTTGATAGCCTCGGTTTGAATCCCACCATGTACCAATGAGCTTTTCTAACTTAAATACCGACATTTTATGAGTGCATTTACGGTGAAAGAGTATAATCTGCAGATACTGAACTACCTCGAGCTTCACGTTCATGCCTCTCCCAAAGTCGTATGGAGGGTATAGGTAAGGAGGAGCATCTCATATGGGAGAAAAACTAAAAAAGTGTCCAGCTGTATGCTATAAATAACAATTCAAAAACCTTTCAGAATGGTGTTAGTCTGTCTAGGGAGTATGGTATGAACTATGGTGTGAACGTAGCAATTGTAAATAAATTGAAGTACGCCGAGTTATAAAATTTAATAGCATTGTTGACCAAAGTAATCCATTATTGAAACTTTCAACTACTTGCGTAGGTATTACAAAATAATGTAGTAAATATAACCTTAAAGAATTATTATTATGAGAAAATGTGTAGCTAGAATGATTTTAT
>DVZL01008824.1:0-10070 GCA_018236625.1 Lasaia peninsularis | reverse complement strand
TAGTGTCGGTTTCTGTGAATTGACCTGTGAATTATTTAGCTGACCATGCCTTTCTTGAGTAGGCTTTTTGCAGCGGTGACCGATATCCACGCGGGCGAAGCCGCGGGCGTCCGCTAGTATACATATAAAGGTACGGAACCTTTTGTGCACGTACTCGTACTTGACCGGTTATTCGGGCTAGACTAGTTGCCATATTTTGCGGGTATATCGACGAAACCACGATTTAAACTTTACAAAATACAGTAAATACTAAAAAGCGTTGGTCCGCAGTTCGAAAACTTTTTAATTGCCTTCAATATTTGCGACCAATCGAAAAATTCCTTTGTTTGTTATCGAAAGTTCTGGGCCTCAAGTCAACTGCGTCGCAACGAAAATAACTGGCACTCAAATTAAAAATGTATACTTCAAAATTTTGAAGAGCATGCGAGGAGAACTCATTTCGCAAAAACTAGTTTCGGTAACGGATTAATTGCATATTTTCGTGAGACAACGCGAATGTTGTGAGTTTTATGCCTTTAATTAATTAACGACCGACAGTAAGGAAGAGGAAGTTGTCAATTTGACGTGTGTATTTTTTTATTAAGTGGCCAACTATGAAAATGGCACATAATATAAACACTGTTTACGCTTTGAGACAGGATGTGCTCTGATATATCTAATTAAACTCCGGCATTTTACTATCACGATCACATAATCTACGAAACTAAATAAAAAAACCTAAAAATCTATAAAATATTTTTTGTAACCGAATAGGTATTCCGCTGCATACCCAGTCTCATAATCCTGTGCACGCCGCTGTCCAAGCATATACTAAGGTAGGATTTTTCAAAACGCCTAAAGGTGTAAAAATTTTATATAGTAGCCAGAGCCTCGGGCAGCAACTAGTAATTTTAAATTACTAAATTATAAATTACTAGCGGCCGCCCCCGGCTTCGCTAGGGTAATATGGCCTTTGTCATTCAGTGGCAATTCCCTGCATTTTAAATCTGTAATATATTAAATATTCAATGTGTTTAAGATACTTTATTGGATAAAGATTATTACTGTATTGCTTAAAATTTTTTCGTAAATAAACCCTTATGTCCGGTAAAAATTAAAGGATAAAAGGTGGTTATTGTGGGTTATCCCTAAGAGATAGAAGATATATGCTATCATTTCTTTTTTGTGGACTTTTTTAAGATGTACAATACTAATATTAGTTTATCTCATGGAATTTAACCAGCATTTGCAATGTAAACGAAAAAAATGCGTTTATATACGACGTCACATTAGAAATCTCAAAAATTATCAGTGTTATGCTACTACATTATACATGTGCTATGCATAAAAACCTTCCTATTGAATTACTCTATCTATTAAAAGACACTTCATTAAAATCCGTTGCGTAGATTTAAGTAAACATAGCTTAAAGATGGACAGACAAGAGGAAGCGACATTGATCTTTAATATGTAGCAAATAAAGTATTAAGTTAATTAATTAATACTATAAGCATATGAAAGCATGAATAAAATAAACAACAAAAGAAGCAATCCATTTAATCAAATAAAGCGCTGAAATGCTGACTGCATAGCAATTGCAGCATGTTGAATCAAAAATGGCGGATCTGGAGCGTCAGTCAGCGTTTTTATTGTTTTCTGAAAAACGGCATACGTTATATTTGCGTTCGGCCTACGCTCGGGGTTCCGATTTTGACAGCTAATTGGCTGTATATTTGATGAAACACTGAATGAAAACGTAATTTGATTTTATTCGCCTCTCATTCGAAAAAAGAAACATTATTTTTTTTTCATGAGGGAACTGACTTTAACGTGTTTGAACAATGCCAGTACTTTTTACGATAAAAGAAATTAAAGATATTATAGACAACTGATTGAGTTATTTGACCGCCTCGTTGAAGGAGTCAGCGTACACGACTAACGTCACCGACCATTCGCAAGGCTCGGGTTCGATTCTCGACTAGGAAGAGACGACTACTTTTTAACTGACTGCATTAAAAAGAAAGTATGTTTTTACGCAATAAGTATTATAAGTCGAAAAAAATGTTGCGCTTTCAAAGTTATCTGTGATATTAAAATAATCAAGAAGCCGCGGGGAAGAAACTAGTAAATATAGAAACAGTCTAGATTCAAGTTGGCAACGCATAATTACTAACTTTTGTGTCTAAAGTGACGTTATCCTACCATTATGAAAACCACTTTTTTGTTTTCTTTCCGATACTCGGTTAAAAAGATATTTTGCAATAAAATAGCAGATTGATTTTTTAGCCATTAAACTTACTTTGGTTATGACATAAAAGATAAAAGCGTTAACATATTTTAACCAATTCAGCCAACAAGCTTAGTATATTAATTATAACTCACCACAACCCAATTTAGCTAAGTAACATTAAGATTTAAGGGACAGTGAAAGTAAAATCACTTGGCAATTACAGACTGACAAATGTCCGGATATTAGAAGCACATGTGGCACTAGTTTTGAATACAGTGGGGACCAGGGTGACTGTGGTTACGGTAATTATTTAAAGGACAGTAGTGTCGTATTTCAGTTTCTGGAGTAAGGTAGTTAGGTAGTTCCCAGATCAATATAAGACCATGAATAGGTTGCATCTAGATAGGCATGTTCCATCTTCAGCTGTATCGTCACTTAACATCAAGTGAGATGGCGGTCAAATGCCTGAAAACAAATAAAAGAAAACTTAAAAAATTAGAAAGGGGATAAGAGTAGAATGAACTAGATGTTTACGAAAAATTTACACATATTCTATATCGAATACCTTTAAACGAGCAATTTCGGAAACGGCTCAAACAATATTCTTTAAATTTTGTATTTAGGGGGTTTCGGGTGCGATAAATCGATCTAGTTAGGTTTTATTTTCAAGTTTTACTTATAAATTGTGTTTTCATTGAATATAAACCTGTATCGTTAAAATTCATAGCTAAATTTCGTCTAAGCTAACGAAGTTAGAATAGCTCAGTTGGGAAATCGGGCGCCCTCAAATGAAGGAAACTCGGGTTCATATCTCAGTCGCATTTTTCTTTTTATTTTGAGAAACTCTGTATTATAAAAAGATATTTCTTTTTGTGAAAAAAACTCCAATAATTCCAAAAAAATCCTGATGTACTAAAAAACCACCGAGCGAAGCTCGGTCATCCAGGTACCTACTGCATATTATATGAAACACAGACGGGTTTGTTACAACACTTATAACTCGAGATCTGTTGGGCTAATTTTCATGGTTTTTGTTTAGTTGGATTTATCTCCACTGCGAATAGCAGAATACATCTTGAAATCAATGAAAACTCGATAAATAAATAATTATGAAAGATTAACCATTTTTAACAAATGTTTAGTGGATACAAGTTAAACATTTGTTGTCCATTCTGTCAAATACTATAAGTAATGATTGACATTTATGCATTGTCTATTTTTTGAAATCAATGAAAAAGGTTGAAAATTGAAAGCAGATACATAGTTCTTCAAGTATGTATGCGTTCGTACACAAATAATGACAAATGTTTAACATTTAAACGTACGTTCAGAAATAAATTTTGTATAAATTAAAGTTTCTATTTCCGAAAACGATTTCTAAGATTTATTCTATAGGGAAACGAAAAATATATTCTCTTTCTGTATGTATCATAAAATGTATCATCATAATAAAATACTTTTATATATGTATCTATCCATATTAATATTCATTTTGTATCATTATATTATGTTCATCAAAGCCTAAATTAGTTCAAATCAAAGGTAACACGACATGCATTGACTGTTATCTGGTATGAAGTTCGCCGGGTCAGCTAGTATGATATAAATGAAAAACGTGATTTTTTGCCGTTTTTGTGGATAATATGGAACTCTTGCAGAGTTACTTGACATGACATGTGTATAATAAAGTTTTAATAAATAAAAAAGTAATATTTTAAAACATGAGTATAATATTATATTCAAAATTAAAAGCGATGGTAACCCTAACCGAGACAGGGAGGGACACCCCACATAAGGCTAATTTCCCCGGATAGTTTTAGCCTTGAATCCGTCCAGTTTCAATATGGAATATAATTTGGAACTATGTTATGTTGTCTGTAGCGAGTTGAAACTTGACAAATGACCAAACTTACGATATTAATATATGTTTTGATTTATTTGTGTCCACTTTGGGTCCGCATGTGACGCTTTACGGTTGGCATCGTTTATATCGTTAATGTCTTGTAATTATGCTTAACATTAAAAACTGCTCAAATGTTCGCACATTAAAGGTTCTGTACTGAATCTATTGTTGTTTTTATGGGATAAGACAGCGATTAGGCACACAGGTCCTCTGACGATAAGAGAAATCCTATACGCCTATAGACACCATAGATGCTGTATGTGCATCGCTGTCCTGTGGCCGGGCTGTCACACCATAAGGTGTAACAGCCCGGCCACAGGACAGCACATAGGTGCAAGTCAACCGGCAACCCTACCCTATGGACCGGAACACGACAATGTCATTAGTGCGGCAGGAATTGGTAAGGTGGTGGATCCCTTCCCGGGTGAGTTGCTGCACAACACTCTATCACCAGTGGTCACGTTAGTAGTTACCCAGTTAACCTATGCTCGCCTCTTACGATCTGCCTACTAAGAAGACAGGCTGACAGACAGACAAATCCTGTTTCCGCCTAATTTCTTAAAATATTGGATCGATTTTGACAGGACTTTCACTGGTAGGTAGTTGATGTTTAGTAGGATTATCATGCTCTATTTTTATTTTATAATTTATAATGACTAGCTTTCCACCCGTAACTTTGCTCGCTCGAAGTTTCAAAGAGAAGAATTTTTACATACTCATTTATTGTTTAAAGACATACCCTCTTTTTAATGTAGTTAATTAAAAGTAGACTATGTTTTATATAATGTATATACTATCATACTGTGAAGTTTAATTCAAACCGTCCAGAAGTTTTTTCGTTGAAGCGTAGCAAACGTCTATACATACATCCATCCATACAAACTTTCGCGTTTATAATATTAGTAGTATTAAATTAGAACTTGGACGAATTACTTGTCATACTAGGAAGCCATAGAGTTATCATATCCCTAACAATGAGAAATTCGACAGTCAAGAACGAACCAGAGTCTATCACTTTTAATATATGCACAGATAACATATCTCTTTCCACACAAACATAGTGTTTAATTTCTACAAATAGAGCTTGTCTGTGGGCGATGCGTGGGCTTTACAAAGTTTCAAGTATTAGCAATCTATTTGCGATACGAAATCAAACAAGATGTGTCTATATGTGTGGTAAATCTACGTGTTGTATATACATAAAACATTGTAGATATGTCTGCAGTAGAAATATTTCAATTTTGTTTTTGAATCAAACTTATTTTATGCAACTTATCCTGGCTTTGTATGAGTATATATTATGCATGTTATCAATACAGATAAATAAAAATGGAGTGTCTGTAAGTTATATGCTTACAAGGTGCAACCAAAATAATATTTTTTTAGTTTTTGGTCTGTGTGTCTGTCTGACTGTTTCTCTGAATTTCTGGATCGATTTTGACGGGACTTTCACTGGCAGAGGGTTGATGTAATAAGGAATGGGTCAGGTTACTTTTATTTTAAAAATATATAAAATAAATTAATTAAAAAACGTGGATGAAGTTGCGGGCATAGCTAGCATACATGTAAATCTTTAAAAAAGTTTGTAGTTTAAAGATCTTAGCATACATACGGACAAACAGAAATAGGTAACCTGATGGTAGAAGTTAGCATACACGCCTAACCGACTAACTGACTCTGATTTGATTCAGGACTATGGTCATATTATGTATAATGACTATAGATGTCTGTATTTTCGGTAAACAAAATTGGTGGCAAAATTTAGTTTCGTATTTTATTCAATGACAACACGATTAATGGCCGTTTTCAATAACCTATCAACGATAGGAAATAGGGCTTCAGTAACCAGGAAACCACTGATATTAATAAAAATATCTTAGCAACTAAACTCTAGTAAACCAAAGATAGTTTATTGAAAACGGCTAAAAAATAGCATTTTTTTTGAAAATAAAACCTAGCTAGATCGATTTATCGCCCCCGAAATCCCCCAAATACATAATTTCAAGATCCGATTCCGAGATCGTTGATACATATAATATTATACAATATGTACAAAACATAATATACAAGAATTGGTCGTTTAAAGGTAGGTATTAGATTCGAAGAGAACGCTAGTTTTTCCACAGTGCGATTGCCATTTGACTTTTGCAATCCAGAAGGAAAATCGGGCCCAATCCTAGATTTAGTTGAATTCGAATACACTGGGTTTCCTCACGACGTGGACGTTTTACTTCACCATAAGAACACTTAAGTTAGAAAAACTTATTGGTAGAAGGCAGAGTTTGAATCCGGGGAAATCAGAATGAAACTCCAAAGCCCTTACCACTTGGCCACCGAGGTTTTTAGCTGTAAATTAGTCGTACTTAATATTTATTAGTGTAGATAGAGCATAAATATGTTGAGTTTGTTAGCGGAGCTGTTCCTACTCGCGTGGGTGACTATTGCTCTGGTTTTGTACAGATTTGTTAGAGATATCCAATGTAATAAATTTGAGTGATTTTTGTGTATCTTATACAAATACTTACTGTTCCGATAACAGAGAACCGGTAGATAATTTTGTTCAATTCGATTCGATTCGATTTGTAGAATCAAAACGATAAACTTAAGCAAATAAATATACTCAACTAAATTTAGTTTTACGGACTTTTTCATGGATCTATTAAAAACCTATATTTTTGTAGTTATGCATGTATAATCTACAGGGGGTTCAGCGCACGTATGGTGATATTTTCAGTAGCAGTTTTTTTCTCGGATTGATTCATAAATGTTGATTAATATGTCTGAAAAATAGTTTATTTTATAAAAATAAAAGACAATAGTAATCTCGGATAATGTGGCTTTCCAATGGTGAAAAAATGGCGCTCAAAAATGTACTTTTATTAAGTTATAATATAAAAACTCATTAGTACATTGTGGGTTCAAATCTGGACTACGGAAATGATAATCCTAAGCACGTACCACTAGACTACTGATGCTCAATAATATAATTTTAGTATCGGTATTATTTCAAAATTAATAATTCATCTTTCTCGGTATATACATAATATATACCTAACACACAATCTCCGTACTACTTTGTAATGGCGTCGTGGTACTACACATTAAGATTTCAACCACATATTCCGATATAGCGGGATTATTTTGATTTTAATAAGGGATAGGCCAGCAGCCATTGGGTTATGTTTGGTTTAATGCACAGTATAGATACTCATGTTATAATCAAATATTGAATTTTTTGTTAACGAATTATAGTCGAAATTCTTATATTATTATCTTATGTTTTATATTTGTAATAAAACTGTAAAAGCAGACGGATCTCCTGATGGTAAGGAATATATATTCATCGCCTATAAGCACCAAAGAAGGTAATGGTCCGTTTTCAACCTGAGGCTGGGTAGGAAAGCCTCTTGCGAAAGTTAATTAACTGCCACCTTACCCTGCAAAAGAGAACACGACAGTGGTGAACACTGCGTTATGGTGAAAGGATCATGTAAGGCGATGGTACCTACCAATACGGGCGTGTCGTTGCAAGACTCCTAACTAGTCAACGTCACGGTGTTGGTGACGCATAAATCTTTGGTCGCCTCTTACGACCTGTCTGGTAGAAAAGCATTTGGCTTATTCTTCAATGGAGCTTTGTTTATAAAAACTATAATCTTTAAATTATAACCTTAAGAACCTATTGTTAAAAGAAAAAAATATAATTATAAAATAATGAAGTTTATTTAAGAGCACTTGTGTAATTTGTGATATTACCAAAATAGCGTCGCGGCCGCCATTAAGATTTCAATAAGCGAAGTCGGGCCACATATTCTAATACAGCGGTATAATTTTGATATGGGTAAGGGATCGGCCAGTAGGTATTAAGTTATCACAGTACAACCGCCTCCGCATACCTTAAACATTTGAGGCTCTGGGACGGACTTAATGGCTTACATTGCTTGAGAAATTTCTTGCTTATAGGTTAATATGACACGTAAAAGGCTATTTGAATGTTTTTCAGTCATGAAGTTAATTATAGTAGAAGATTTATTGTTATTTCGTTCAATATAACATACTTTACAGATAAATCAGTATTAATTTAAACTCATAAGTTTTGTAGTTCAGAAATAAATAAAATATCCATCATAAGTTGAAACCAAAAAAAAAAACCCAGAATGTGGGGGAAACTTTGAACGCATGGTTCATCTTAAACTGGTGAGTGATCGGTAGAGCCCTTATAAAATAAGAAAAGCCTTAGATCACTTGTAATAATTGTGTTTAAAAAACATGTGATCTGAGACTAATCTTATTGTCCGCCGAGTGTGTGCTATTTTGCAGCTCGATTGAGTCACAGAAAAACTTTTGTCAACAAGCTGTCGCAAAAATCGTGGACAAAGTCGCATTTGCAGCTAGTTCGCAAATAATCATAATATCCTTTGACAATGTACACAAATTATTGATCTAACCCCAAGTAAGCAAATTATATGCTTGTATTATGGGTGTTAATCTACGTATTAATACATAGAAATACTTAAATAGATATAAGAATAAATTTAATAAACAACCAGACTCAGAAATACAAACATCTATGTTAGTCACACAAATGTCTATCTCCGTTGAGAATCGAACCCGAGTCTCGCGGTTGGTCGGTGGGCTCAGGCGAGTGGGCTATCCGCTCAACCATCGAGACAACGTCAAATAAAACGCAAATATTCTCGAAACCTCGAACAATATAATTGCAACTAAGAGTGAATACAGTAAGCAAAACTGAAATGCAAATTTAATTTAATTAGCAATATAAACGAAGTCCGGCCCTGGCCCACCCCAACTCGGACAGGGGGACAAGACACATATCTCAGACGGGGCGCAAGAAATGCCCCACCAATATGTAGATTTGTGCCTTCCGACTGACTGTGGTCATTATTATAGAAGGTATTAACGAACTTGATACTTGACTCCAATAATTTATTTATTTATTTATTTATTTATTGTGCCAACAAAGTATACACTACCTAATACAAATATTTACATAAAACCTTTACAACACAAGTCAAGTGCAACTCCAATTACAGGCACAAATAGCTTTCTTAAATAAATAAATAAATAATTTAATAAATAAATAATAATAATAAATAAAAATGTTAATAGATTTTAATGTAAATAAATAAATGTACTTCGTTGTTTATATTTTAGTACCTACGCTACATTTCAGACATTTTAGACTTATACAAATAAATAAAATTGGAGTGTCTGTATGTAATATTAAAATAACCGCTTTTTACTAAATGCATATATGTATTTTTACAAGGTATATATATAAAAACAACATTTTTTTTAGAATTTTTGTTAGTCTGTCTGTTTGTACCAGCTAATCTCTGGAACGGATAGACCTATTTTGGCGGGACTTTCACTGGCAGACGGCTAATTTAACAAGAAACGGCTCAGGCTACTTTTATTTTAGAATTTTATTTTGAAAATGTATAAAATAAAATAATTAAATAAAAACGCGGACGAAGTCGCGAACACAGCTAGTGATGAAAAAAGATGCTTCGAATTGCTCCTCTTTCAATTTAGTATTGTTATAGAATGTAAAATGTATATAACTATGTAGAAAATAAGAAAAAGACAACCCAGCCGAGTTTCTTTCGCCGGATCTCAGTGAGTGGCCGCGTTCCGATCCGGTGGTAAGTTTTATAATTATAAAGACGCGTCACAAGAACCGCTTGTAAGGTCTATGTAAATAAAATATTGTCTATTCTATTCTAACATTATTATTAACTAGCTGACCCGAAAGACTTCGTCCTGTCACAAAGATTTGTAATGTAGCAGTTTTTTTTCCTACGTATTTAAAAAAAATGTCCTGAACAGAACCGTCACCCTGGTGATAGGACGTTGTGATTAAAAAATAATTAAATAAAACATATATAAGGATTTAAAAGTAAGTAATCGCTTTATTGTTAATCATGTGAATCATAA
>DVZL01008823.1:0-10071 GCA_018236625.1 Lasaia peninsularis | reverse complement strand
GATAGGGAGGACGGCAACGACACACCGCATCTCCTCTTCCTCTGCGGCCCCACCGCCAACGCAACCCAGGGTGCGCCGCCCCTTCGGTCGCGGAAGATAGGGTGCACGGGTGGGAAATGAACCTATACCAGCTGTACCTAACCTATAGGCAGCAGTGTATGTCGGTATGTAAACAAATATATAAGAAACATACAGACAAATTGAGATCCTCCTTATTTTTAAACTCGGTTGAAAACAATTATTTTGTTCATATCAATTAGCTCAGAGGTATTTTCCTGATAATAGTTATCACATGGTTGACTCAAAACAACTATGTTGTTTATAAAATCCCACGACCCACGTGGTTTGTTAATGAGTTTAAAACGATTTTCAATGTGACTGTCTTCATCTTAGCCTTATATTATGTCAGATGATATCGGGTACCTCTTCTAGTGGATTTGACAAGGGCGCCAGTTTTTACACAGAGCGATTGTCATCTGACTTCTGCAACCTAGAAGAGATACTAATAATCCAGATTCGATCGAATTTCGCATACACTAATTCAGGTTTCTTTACGATGTTTTCTTTTGTCGTAAGAGCAAATAGAGAAAGGAAGGAAGTCTAGATTTGCATATTAGGCCTAACTAACCGACGCACCTACATCTTTATTTTCCATAGATCACAGCTATCTTTTACCAACTGGATACCCATCAGCTTATTCATTGCCTTATCATATAAAATAATTCGAAAAACCGCTTTACCTATACCTGCTGCCATAACGTCATTGTCGTGTTCCGGTCTGGAGGGTAGGTAGCCGGTTGACTTGCACATACGGTCACAGCCAGACCACAGACTGTGACGTACCTACAACATCTATGATGTTTAACCATCGAGAGACCCGTCGGCTTCGCTGCTCAAAAAGTCATTGTCCTCAGGATTCGAACCTGGACTTCCGGAATGGAAGGCCCAAGCGCGAACCACTAAACCATCACATCTGATTTTTAATGCACCTCGTCAGATTATATTTCATGATATGTGGGTCAGACGATCCATCCCCCAGTGGCTCAAAGACGCTGCGGTTTTGCGGTGTAACTTACTCTTCGGATGTCTGCAGCTTACACATGTATGTACTCGGCCTTGATTAATAATAATAACTGGGTCACTGCGATATAATAAAACCCAGTTCATGGCTTGGTTCTGCGAAATTCACCATATTAGTGACTCGGAGGTTCTGCAATTTATAGGAATATCTTTGACGCACAAAGTCCCAGGTTTGATTTCTTGAAAGGGTATGTAAACGTCTTTATCCCTTCGAGGTAAATTTTTGGGGTTCCGTTCTCAAAGGGTAGGTACAAACTTAATAGGGTTCCTATTATTAAGACTCCGCTGTATATCACGGCTAATGAAAGCTAAAAAGTTTTTAAAAAGTATTTCTGTTGCCGCTATAACAACAAATACTAAAAACAGAATAAAATTAATATTCAAAGATGGCTCCTATAAAACAACGATGATTTTTTTGTTCTTTCTACAGATAATGTTACGGAACCCTTTGAGCGCGTGTCCGACTCACACATGGTCGGTTTTTTCATTTATTTCTTACAAATAAAACTATGTGTCAACGCTGAAAGATAACCTAATGACACAAATAATAAAGTCGCGGTTTAACGTAGGCACCAGTATTGAAAATACTGTTTTATGACGTCACAGACCACAGTAGTGGCTCCGTAACGCCGTAATGACATCTATGGACAAACAACTGAAACTTTATAACAATGTAAAGCTTCAGTTTGTCCATAGACGTCATTATTACAATGACTCTATGAACCTGAATTACTTTCGCCTTCTAGAAACGTTTACACACACAGTAGGTAGTACTAGCATGTAGTTATCGAAACTTTCATAAATGAACGCGAGAAGTGTCAAATGATTGACATTTCACGGTAACTGTCTAAAAAATGCTTTCCCGCAGGAATTTTTTGGCAACACTACGCTGTCCTTGCTCAGAAAAGAGACTACGTATATCGTATATATTCAGCGATCCAATAAAAATACTAGAAATATGGTTAAATCACATAAATATATACGGACGGAGAATCTACTTATGATTCTTTACTAATAGTAAAGATGATACTTATGAAGTCCATTCGTTTAGGTAGTGTCGCTATACACAGTAGCGGCGGACGTATGACGCGCGCCGTCCCTTTGTAAAGAGGCCGCATCCTTTGACACTTGCAGAGGCGACCGTATCTAAAGCCTATTCGCTTAGATACGGTCGCCCTTTTACGCCCTGCCTTGCATGTGTCAAAGAATGCAGTCGCTTAGAAAAGGGTCCGCGCGCGTCATACATACATACATACACCACTACAGTGTATAGTGATACTTTGTGTGGGTAACAAACAAAGTTACCGTCAATTTTCGATAGATTTTTAGGATTCTTGTTGGGCATTATAGTTCCTACTTTAGAGGTTTCTTATAAATTTTATAGCAATTGGTTTACTACTTCTGGTAAAAAACTTGAAAAGTCATACCTTGTCGATGTTATAATTAAGTTGAAGTCGGTTTTTTCAGTTTTATTTCGTTTAAATTATTCATTTCGTTTATTAGATTCCTAAGCGCGAAAACTTTGTTGACTCAAGGCAACCTTTGATTACGAAGACCTTGACCCTAGATTACTTGGTTGCTAAGGTATCAACTCGTATAGTGGTCGGTGGCTAATTGATTTGACCATATTATGTGAGATTCCTATCTTATCGCTTTGGTAAAGTTAAATAAATAAATAAACATTGCTGGACAAATTATTCAAATTGACCTAACCCCAAAGTAAGCAAATTACATGCTTGTGCTATTGGTGTGAGACTACGATACTATTACATAGAAATACTTAAATAGATGCCAGGATAAATTTAATAAACACCCAGATCCGGAAATACAAACATCTATGTCCATCACACAAATGTCTGTCCCCGTCGGGAATAGAATTAGCCGATGCGGTTAGGCGTGTACGCTAGCCACTCGACCAACGAGGCGGTCAATAAATGTCGCTATCCATATTTAATGCGATCTGAATATGGATAGCGACATCTATAGGTCCAGCAAGGCAAAGAAGTAGTCGCTCGATTTATTCTCAGAACATCTAGTCTCATACTCACTTAAAAATAGACAATTAAAATAAAGTTTAATATAACTAAAGTTTAACTATATTATATATAATATATATTATGTAGTGTGTTTGCCTTTTTAATGGACGACTAACTGTATCGGCGAACTTCATAGCGCCCGCACTTAGGGGGTATGAAAAATATATTGTTAGTCGATTCTCAGATCTACGGAACCTTTGTGGACAAATTCTTGTCTGAAATTGACTGTTTTGTTTACAGTTTAATTGCGTTTATATTATTATGTATTACGTAATGTTCATACAATGTTATTAGACTACTGTTTTCTGTTTACATAGCTAATTACTTTCGAAATAGTTATTTGATATATAATGTGTCCGTTGCCACGTGTAGATAATATGCGACTTAAATAAATAGTCCCTGGATGACCGAGGTTTGCTCGGTGTTGATTAGTACATCACATTTTTTTTAAATAAAATTGTATTTGACATACCTAATTTACTTTGTTTTTCTTTTTTCTGTACTGCCTGCAGGAATAGTTTTCTCACAAAAAGAAGGAACTCAAAAACATGGAAAAAAAAAGAAACGACCGGACTGGGTTTCGAAACCGGGATTCTGCGTATTAAGGCGCTCGATTTCCCAACTGAGCTATACTAATTTAACAAAACTTCGCGAAATTTAGCTTTGTATTGTAATGATAAAAGTTTTTATTCCATGAAAACACGATTAATAAGGAAAACCTGAAAATAAAACCTAGCTAGATCGATTCATCGCCCCCGAAACCTCCTATATACGAAATTTCAAGAAAATCGTTCGAGCCGTATATATGTATATATACAAGAATTGCTCGTTTTTTAAAGGTGTAAGATGAAGTTATGACATTGTAGATTCTAGAAAGTTCTAATCACCAATCTCTTTTGTTTAACGATAATTATCTATAGTCAATTAACATTATAAAACTAACCATAAAGTATACAAAATATATGCTTCTGATATTCGTTTTAGTTACGGTACAAATAAAATCCGTACTAATGTTATAAATGCGAAAGTAACTCTGTTACGCTTTCACGCCTAAACCACTGAACCGATTTTGATGAAATTTAGTACAGAGATAGATTTGACCTTGAGGAAGGACATAGGTTTCTTTTGAACCGACTACTTTAATAAATAATACATAAATAAATAAATATTACTGGACAAATTACACAAATTGACCTAACCCGAAAGTATGCAAATTAAATGCTTGTCTTATGGGCGTTAGACAACGATATTAATTCATACAAATACTTATATAGATACAAGAATAAATTTAATAAACACCCAGGCCCGGAAATACAAACCTCTATATTCATCACACAAATGTCTGTCCCTGTCGGGAATCGAACCCGAGCCTCGCCGGTTAGTCGATGTAGCTAGGCGTGTACGCTAGCCACTCGGCCAACGAGGCGGCCAAACATTAAAAAGACAGTATGTTTTTACACAATAAGTATTGATCGGAAAAATGTCTGCCCTTTTAAATTTTTTCTGTGTTATTAAAATAACTCACACGGGCGAAGCCGTGGGCGGAAAGCTGGTATACCAATTATGGTATACCAGCTAATATACTAAAAATATACTAAAAATAATCATTTTGTAGTATTACTACAAAATGATTATTTTTAGAACTATTTGAAGTCACTAAATTATACTCGTAAAATATTACACATAATATCCATATTTTGAAGCGTGCACTAAAGTTACTGGTTCGTGTTATGAAACTCGATTGCAAGCTGACGAGTGTTGATGTATGATGAGGCTTTAATAAACTTGGAATATGAAGCGATGACACTGATACGTTTAATTTGTTTAATTATTTTAACTTTAATATATTATGCCATTATTTTTTGCTGAACTTTTTGTTCAATCATTATAAGATATAACTTCTGAATAGCAACTTGTCGTTTTCGGATTATGAAAGAATTTTCATGAACGGTTCAGTATTTTCGTAGATTAGCGATTACATACAAACAATCAAACAATCAAAGTTTCAAACTACCTCTTTGTAATATAAGTATATATAGCTCTCTGACAGCTAAATTACATAATTATAAATTCTTTATGGTAAATTTATTAAACTAATTAATTATTAAATAAAAAGTTTAAAAATAAATTATTAATTCATTGATTGAAAGTTAGACAATTACAGCCATCCACATTCGCATTGTACATCTGATTTGTCAATAATTCATCTTTCATTCTTTCCACATGACCCGACTACCAGAGTACCTATGACATTTCTCATTTTTTCACCAACATTTTCAATCAGTCTATTTCTGATCTCACTATGTACTATTGCGTGTTATGTCTGCAATAAAAACTTATTTGGCTCCAAAAAAAATTAAAGATGGCCAGTTTCATGGCCACTCTTATTACTTTAATAGTTTATACAAAAGAAGCTGTATAATTCTAAATTAACAACAGTAATACCGCTACAAGTGTCATAAATGTCACGTGGATAAATATTACGTGCATAAATGTTTTTCTTTTTGCCATAATCCGTATTAAACTTCTACCCTAAGCCTTACGAGTTTGAAGGTTTTAATAGGGTTAAATTATAGGTAAAACACACACATTATATATATTATCACGCTAGGTCCCTTGCGGGGTAGGCAAGAAGTGCCGACCGTCACGATTCTTGCATCCTTGCCTATAGAGGCAGAGAGTATGCAAGGATTGTGAAAGAGGAAACTATTTTCCTCCTTATTAACCTCTTTATAAAAACACGCCGGTTTCGGAGACTTGACCCTCGGATAATGCGCGAACTATTAGGTCATGGAATTTCAATCGAGATCTCTTCGGGTACTTACTTCCATCTATATTCGCATTGTATATCCGTTTTTCCAATCTTTCAATCTTTCAATCTCCATTCTTTCTACATGACCAAACCATCGAAGCATGCCCATTTCTCATTTTTACACCTTTACTTTCTTTCAATATTCACTCTATATCTCATTCCATACCTAGATTTTTTTGGGTAATACTGTATTTTAATAAATGTGACTATTGGATGGTAATTCTGTTGTGCCCATTAAACTTATTTCAAAAAAGAAGACAAAACACGCTTAGTACCTCAGTTTGTATCTTGTTTTTGCGAGTCAATTCTACTGACGTTTTCACTTTACATACCATGAAGCTAAACTATCTGGAGATTGTACAGGAACCCGACTTGTTCAGTGTATGTAGTATTGCTTACTATATCTAAACTATTTAAACTTACTCTATCTAAAATTAAACTTTTTAGTTTTTTTTCCTAAACAAAACGCACTAAAAATAAATTTAGACTTCATGTGGGTGCATTAGAATCGGCAGTTCGGCGGTTAATTTCAACCGGAGGAAAAGTAATTTGGCCATTTTATTTCAAATTTTAAGATCTACACAATTTAGGACAACAAACAAGCTCACGGGTCTTCTGATGGTAAGAGACAACCGTGGCCCATAGACACCATAGATGTTGTAGGTGTGTCGTTGTCCTGTGGCCAGGATGTTAAGCCTGATGTGCAAGTTTACCGGCTACCTTCCCCTCCAGACCAGAACACGACAATGTCATTATGACGGCAAGAATAGATAAGGCGGTGGGTAGACCACCAGTGGTCATGTTTGTAGGGTCACTATCAGTCAACCCATGCTCGCCTCTTACGAGCTGCCTGGTAGGGAGGCAGATGGTCTATTCTACACAAAGGACCGGGACCAACACGGGGTAAAAAGTTTTTAATTTTTCTTTCAACCCTTGCCTGTAGTGGGAGACACTAAAACTTATATCCATTGTTTTGTATCATTCATTTATTTTATTATTTATTTAATTAAAAATTATGCACAAATAAAATATACAAGAATGGTCTTAATAGATATTACATGACATTCTCTAACAGTAAACCTAACTGAATTAGAAATATAACACGAAGGGGCGCACATAATTATTTAATAAATCTATTTTTTTATTATTTTTTTATTATCCCGGTAGTGACCCGGTTAACCTATCCTCGGCTCTTACGAGCTGCGAGGTAAGAAGGCAGTAGTGGTACAGTACTAAGGGGACCCGGTTATTATAATATTACATACAGACACTCCAATTTTATTTATTGGCATGGATGCAAAGTTGAGGAACGCTTTCGATTTCAAGAGTTATTCTACTGGAACATTAGTTTCGGAAACCAATTACAACGTTACATTCTGAGTTCTGACCACTTCGGTTCCGTATCACGATATTATGCTCCGTTGCTGCTAATTACGTCTTGAGCATTGACGAATCCAATTTGGTGTAAATTCTGCTCCAACAAACGTCAATTCAGCCAAACTACAGAAGTTAACAAAACAATTTGTTGCACCAAATTGCAAACATTGAGTTATTTAGGAAAATTGAGTTAAATAATCCAAGATATCCTGTGGTCTATCGGAGTTAACGACTCCGATAGACCTTTGACGCACGAAGTCTCTGGTTCGATTCCCGGTTAGTTGTTTGTTTTTATAATTTTTTTTGATTATCTGAAAAACATAAGGTTGCTTGAGAAATTAATAAAATATTTTTACTGTAATAAAAGAAACATACATATACAGTGTAGTTGATGAGATTTGCTAATCAATTAGTAACTGTTACGTATGACTAGGCACTTATTACATTAAAAATTAGTCAATGATGTATCCTATCTTATTCTTTGTCATCCTTGTCTTATACCATTATATTAGACTATCTGTGCCCGCGACTTTGTTTTATTTTACACATTTCTAAAACAAAATTCTATAATAAAAGTAGCCTAAGCCGTTCCTTATTAAATTGGCTGTTTCTCAGTGAAAGTCTCGTCAAAATCGGCCAAGCCATTTAAAAAATTAGCGGGTACCAATAGACAGACAACTAAAAATTCTAAAAAATACTATTTTGGTATATTATGATACCTTGTAAACTTACATATGCAATTAGTAAACAGTGATTATTTTAATATTACGTACAGACACTTCAATTTTGTTATTTGTATAGATTAAAAATAGCAATGGTTACATAACATCCTGACTAAACCAATATAGCGATATGTAAATTTCACCACGTCTGTCTGTAAACTTAACTTTTGGGATCTTTGCATTTCTATAGTAACGATCAGAATAAGTGCTTCTCGAGAATGAATGTACCCGGTTATTTCTTTTTGAGATGCAAATTATTTGTTATGGAAGTTCCACGAATACTTTATAATGTTATGTAAAATATTATACTGTTTGTCTACTTTTAACTTTATTGTAGTTGCGTGTTTTTGCCGTTTTTGTATATGGTATGTTGTATTCGGAGTTTTGTAAAATAACTTTGTGCTATTAAAACAAAATGGAATATTTAAGATAAAAGAAAACTTTTACATATATCAAAAGCGGTTATACATGTTCACGCCAAGTTCCTTGCGGAGTAGGCAGAGGGTATCGAGTGCCGGTACCTACTTAGCTTCCTCCGCTTTCATCATTCTCTACATGCATACACGCCGGTTTCAGAGACTCATGGCCCTCGGATAATATGCTAGTTATTTGAATGTAGAATGTCAACCTAGGTCTCCCCGGATACATACATCCATCCACTTTCACATAGATATATATAGTTATAAAGTTTTTTTTATGGGATAAGACTATGAACAGGCACACGGGTCTCCTGATGGTAAGAGACAACCGTGGCCTATAATAGACTGTTAGACCTTATGTGCATATGTCTACGTCTGCATTATACTTTTTACTGTTGAACAAAAAATAATACTGTTTTCAGCATCAAATTGCTTGACACTATAAATGTCAGAATAGAAGTTAGTCTTTTATCAAGCAATGTTTAATCTATACAAACAAATAAAATTGAAGTGCTTCAAGTGATGGATATTAATGTATATAATATATTAAGGCTAAGTTAATGCAGAGACGCGATGTAAAGTTGCACAGCGCAATCTATTTTCAGATTTGATTCATTTTTTTAATGATTAAGTCCGAGTCAATTCAGAGCCGAGATGTAAAAATGCACAGCACCATCTATTTTAACTGTCTGTCTGTCTGTACCCGCTAATCTCTGAGAGAGTTGGACCGATTTTGACGGATTTTTACTGGTAGACAGCTAATTTATTAAGTTAACCCGTCAAAATAGGTCTAGCCGTTTCAGAGATTAGCGGGTACGAAGAGACAGACAGATAAAAATTCTAAAAAATATTGTTTTGGTAAATGTACATTGTAAACATACATATACATTTAGTAAAAAGCGGTTATTTTAATATTACATTCCTACAGACACCTCAATTTTATTTATTTGTATAGATAAGTTCAACCATCCTTAGGGGTTTTAACAAAAATATTAAAATGAACCCACACTATTTAATATGATAATTAGTTGAGGGTTCAGTTTAAACAACCTAATTAATGTATTCTAAAACTAAAACTAGTGCAAATAATACTTACATTAGCCGCACTATGACTGGACTTCTCTGTTACGAATATTTAGAATAGAACAGCATATAATAGAAAATATTTAATTTCACATAGACCAAGCGATTCTTATGATGCGTCTGCATAATTGTAAATTTTTCACCGGATCGGAACGCCGCCACTCACTGAGAAGATCCGGCGAAAGAAAGTAAAATGTCTCATTTCTTATATTTTAATAACTACACTACAATGTAATAGTTACATTATACAACATCTTATATATAAAATTCTCGTGTCACAATGTTCGTTCCCGTACTCCTCCCAAACGGATTGACAAATTCTCATGTAATTTTGTGAGCATATTGAGTAGGTCTGAGAATTGGTCAACATCTATTTTTCATAGCCCTAAGTGCGGGCGGTACGATGTTCGCCGGGTCAGTTAGTTAAAGTATATTAACAAAGAGGAACAATTATTAGCCCCAGCATTTTTATCATCTACATATTCTAAAATGTCTAAAAAGGTTATTATATAACTCAAGTTCCGTACTCGAGAAGTAAAAAA